>MDKI01023109.1:0-101658 GCA_005239505.1 Nicotiana paniculata | reverse complement strand
AAGTGCGCAACTTGGCTGCCGCACGGGCTGTTTTTGGAAAAACTAAAAACGACCCCGTGACACATTGTATGATAGAAGGGTAAGGATGTTTCTAAACATGTCAGACTAAACCTGTCCATATCTGACCCAACCGGCCCATAAGCATATTGATCCAGCCCGTCCTCTTTAAATTTAATGGACCAAGACTGGGTTAAACTTGTAAATTGATCGCAGTCGGCCTGAGATTCTTTTTAGAGAAAATTAGATGTTGTACCTGTGCGATACACGAGCCAAATTATTATTTATTTTTGAAAAAAATGACATGGTATAACAACCTACTAAGAAAATTGGCATAAAAAGCCCTGGTTTTTTATATTGGCACTCTATAGCCCAACTTTAAATTTTTATTTGTTTTAATATGTATAGGATAGCCAATTTTAAGTTATTCTAAATCAGAGCACTTTCCCCTTTCTCCCCCCTTCTCTCCTTCTTTTACTCTTTTCTTTTGCATCTTCTCCAAATTTCAAAATTTTCAAATCCCCCAAATCTCTCTATTTTTGTCCGATTAAACCTCTCTAATGCGTCTTCTTAATCTTTTTTCATAACTATTTTTTCAACTTCAAGTCTCCTTTGTAGAAATCAGTAGATAATATCACCATTCTTGCCAAGTTGAAAGATGGGTAAAAATTCAACTGGTAAGACATCAAAATCTAAAGCAACTGTTGTCAAATCTTCATCCCTTGATGTTGATTATGACTCTGATTTCGAAGATACGATATTTAATAGGTTGAAATTATCACATGCAAAAGTCGTTCGAAAAGAGAAGCAAAGGGAAAAATTGGTTGAAGCATCGCATACAAATGACAGAGGAAAAAAAATCAAAAATGTGTCTGCTATACAACAAAATATTGCTACTAAACCCAAAAAGAGAGCGCAGAGAAGAGGTTCAATGTGATAAACTTCCTGTGAATGTATTTTTAATGACAATTGATTTAATGTATTTTATCTTATTTATCGTTTACATTAGCTATAAGCATTCACTATTTTCAGTTTATGCTATGTAAAAGTGGTCGTCTGTCCGGAGCTAATATAGCCGTGAAGAGATTTTTGAACCCAGATTTAGTAAAGTTCACTTTGCTGTCATATATGACTTTTGGTGAATGATAAGTTGAACACTCTTAAATATTCTCAGTAAAACTAATTTTAGCTACGTCACATTATTTAATTTTGTCTCGATATAATATTATATAAAAATAATAAGTAAACGATAGTTTCTTTCACATTAAAAGTACTTTACATTATACAGTATATAATCTTATCACAAATTGAAAAAAATTTCGTAAATATTGGACATACTACGTAGAAAAGCTTATAATATTAAAAGTGTCCAATTATGAATATATCCATATTCCAGCACGTACTGAAGTTGTGTTGTCCTCTTTCCATCTTGTTTCACTGTGTCTGCTGGGGTAAGATTTTCCTAAGTTGTTATTCATTAAACTTATTCAACATTGCTTGGCTAGCTATACAACTAACAGAGACATTTGGAACTATGTATTTGGCCGTTTGGTATTGATTGCTCAAGAAAAAATTATTTGGATTAGCCGATAAATAGCCCAATAATTCCCCGATAATTGTCAATCCGATATCCATTTGCCCGTTATCTTATTGGATGGCTAGCGGATTACTACATTTATAATTCGATAACCGATAAACCAAATCGTTAAGAGTAATTATCCGCCCGATCCACTCGATTAGCACCCCTACTATAAGTAGCTCAAACAGAGCTACAACTTTTGCAAATTATGCAGTTGCATGTAAGAACCTGAATGTGTGTAACCTTTTGTGCTACTCATTTGTCGACTTTGCTGCTGATGATTATATTTCCATTTTTGCCCGTCTTTCTGTTTCTTTTGAGAACCAGGCTCTAACTTTTTGGCGCCTTTATTTTTTGCTCTTATTTCTTCCTTTTATTTCTGGTCTTAAAATCACGGTATGTGATGCATCTTTCGTTGCACTATGCACCTATTTGAAGATGTTTTGGTGAACATAACTTAATGATATTCACTGTCTACATATATGGTGTAGTATAATTAATATTTTTTTAATGTAGAAATGGGATTTCTATGTCGCATTGGATACAAAATTATCTTGTTCTCATTGGAGCTCACATACTAATGTTGGGGTTGTTGATGAGTTAAAGTTGAAATTGAATGATGAGCAGATTCAAATGTTTGGGAAAACCTGTTTCGGCTATTCCCTTGATCTGCCTGTTGTTGTTGTACAAAATCAAGTTATACGGTTCTTATTGTCAAGGGAGTTGGTTCAAGATAGTGAGGATAAGTTTTACGTGAAGATCAATCATAGTACCCTGTGTTTTGGGATTAGAGAATTCGCAATTATATCTGGTTTAAGGTGTGTTGGTGAAGTCAATGACGAGGAAACTTATAGTGGATCAAATAGGCTCAAGGAAGCCTAATTTCCTGATTGTGATAGAGTAGTAAATGACGACCTTATTGATTGTTTTAGGGAAAAGAGATGGCAGTCAGATAATGATGCTCTAAAGATTTCGTTATTGTACTTCATATACACTTTCTTATTCTCCACAATTAGTAAAAGATCCTTTGTAAGTAATCGAGATTTTTTTTTATTGAGAGTGGGGAATACGAGCAGTTTCCATGGGGGAAGGTTGTATTTCAAGCCATGATTGGTTCTGTGAGAAATAAGTTTAGATTTGTAAAGAAGTTTCATAGGTTTGGCGGTTTACCACTTGCATTGCGGATTTGGATTTATGAGTGTTGTTCTGAAGTAGACCTCAATATTGCCATTCGTGTTGCAAGAAGAGTACCACGGATACTAAATTGGAATGTAACAGAAAGGCCTAGCTTTGAGAAATTATGCAACGGCATATTGGGAGAATCAAGGAACAAGGTAACATTGTTAAATTTATTCGCACTTTAAAGTATTCAGTTATGTTAAAGTAATTGCTTTATTTTTACAGCTTCACTAAAACATAATGATTCACATTTCCATCCATAATAATATTCAATTTATGATGCTTGATATACTTTTTTATGCAGAATTTATATACTTAGCATTATAAATTATTGTTTTTTTTTTGTTTATTGTAGTTGGTGTTTATAAATATTTCTGCAATCGTGGATGAGTTCGGTGCATTATATTTGCCCATAAATGTTGAATATGTTGTACAAAAAGATGTTGTTTCTGAGGATGTTTGTCAATTTAGTGTCAAAGAATCTGGTTACATAACGCCGCCTTCAAAAAGGAGCAACAAGAAGCAGCAACGAAATATAAATAGTAATGCCTCAAGTGATCAAAGCCATTTGGTGGTAAAATATAATCAAAGTGACTTTGAAAAGGTATGTTTGTTTTCAAATTACATTTATTGAAATATAGGGAATATTTAACATAAATGTTTTTTTATTTTGAAATCTATTTAGCTGAGAAGGGAATATGAGTCTTTCAAAAAGTATGTGATGGAGTCATTCGAGAAAGTGTTTAATGGTAATATACCCGCACATGATTTCGATCAAAGGTCCCGTGAGAATGTTGAGAATGATTTTGAAAAGGTGAGAATTCTTTCCATTTAATATTTTGTGAATCTTCATTCTTTTTTTCTTATACAAAGACACTTTTTATTATTTTGTTCTAATTGTGTTCAGCTTAGCAAGGTTTTTTGTTCATTCAAGAAGTATGTGATGGACTCTTTTGCTAAATTATTTGATGAAAGCAACAGTCTCCATGACATGTTCTTTGAGAAGAGTGGTGCAAAGGTATTCTAATATAAAAAATGATAACTTATTTTAATATTTTACATTTCAACTATTCAAATTGTTTTGTATATAATTAATAAAATTATTATATTAATAATTGTGTAACAGAGTGATGGAAGGGTTGATGAGCACGGTAATGCTAACATTTGTTCCCCAAATAACAATCAAGACCAAGGTACTAGTGATGATGTCCATGTGCATGAGACCACCCAAATGAATATTGTAACGACCCAACCGGTCGTTTTGAGCTCTAGCGCGTCGTTCAGCGGTTTGAAGTCGTGAGCAACTCCATTTCAGGTATTATTACTTATAGGTGTGGTCAAAATTGAATTTCGAAAAGTTTAGAGTTGGCTTGGCAAGAAAATTCTCATTTCAGAAGCCTTAAGTTGGAGAAATCAACAAAGATTGGAATTTTGAGTAAACGACCCCTGAATAAGGATTTGAAGGTTCCTGCAGGTTCGTATGATGATTTCGGACTTGAGCGTATATCCGGATCGGATTTTGGATAACCCGGGAACGTTTCGGCGTATATTATGGAAGATAGCATTTTAGAAGAATTTCATAAATTTGGGCTGTAAGGCATTTCAGTGTGATTGATGTCCGTTTAGGATTTCAAGCCTGGGAATAACTCTGTATGGTGATTCTGGAGTTGGGAGCGCGATCGGAAGTGAATTTGGATATTCGTAGGTCATTTTGAAGTCATTTGGCTAAAGATAGAATTTGAAGATTTTCGAGAAATCCGACCGGAAGTGAAAATTCTGATATTAGGGTCGGGATGAGATTCCGGAAGTTGGAGCAGGTCCGTAATGTCGAATATGACTTGTGTGCAAAATTTGGGGTCAATCGGGCGTGATTTGATAGGTTTCGACATCAGATGTAGAAGTTGGAAATTCTAAGTTCATAAAGTTGGGATTTGGGTGCGATTCGTGGTTTCAATGTTGTTTGATGTGATTTGAGGCCTCAAGCAAGTCCGCATTATGTTTTGGAACAGGTTGGTATAATTGGACGGGGTCCCGGGGGCCTCGGGTGGATTCCGGGTGGTTAACGGATCAGGTTGAAAGTTTAAAGAAAGCTGGAATTTTCTGTCATCTGGTGTGATCACACCTGCGAGGCTTTGGCCGCAGGTGCGGAGCCGCATGTGCGAAGAAGTGATGGTCCGACTGGGAGCGCAGGTGCGATGATATTGCCGCACCTGCGAAGTCGCAGATGCGGGCTATAGGGCGCAGGTGCGAAGTTGGCTTGAGCTGAGGAAAGCCGCAGGTGCGTAGGTTTGGTCGCACCTGCGGAATCGCAGGTGCGAGAGTTGGATCGCAAATGCGAAAAATGGCCTGGGCAGAATGTTTTAAAACCGAGATTTGTTGATCATTTCTTCATTTTTCACTTGGTGTGGACGATTTTGGAGGAGCTTCAAGAAAGGGTTTTTGTCAGGGATCACAAGGTAAGTAACTCCTTCATGTTTCTAAGTTAATACAAGGTTATTGCATGGAATTATACATGAAAATTGTGGAAAATATAGGAAAATATTGAAGAAAACCTAGAAATGGTAACTTGGATTTTTAGCCACGAATTTGAGCATGGAATTTAGTGTAAATCGTATATTTGAACTAGTAAGCTATGGGTAGAATCTATCTTCGAGAAATTTCGGATTCCGGGCATGTGGGCCCGAGGGCATTTTGGTCATTTCGCTGAGCGGAGTTGGGAAATTATATAATTTGGAATTGTTGCAAATATTAGAGTATATTTTCATTGGTTTTCCATTATTTGGATAGTGTTGGGGCGTTGTGCGTCAGATGGAGTCGTCGGAAGGGCTTGAAAGCCGGTTATGGAATTTCGGAGCGAGGTAAGTCTCCTTTGTAACTTTGTGAGGGGAAATTGTCCCCCTAGGTGAACTAATTAAGTATGTGTTATTATCTTCGAGGGCTACGTACGCACGAGGTAACGGGAGTCCGTGCGTAGCTACTGTTATGCCATGTCCGGGTAGTCTAGGACCCACTAGCATGTCGTACGTGTTGTACATGTGATCCTGCCCATAATATTAAACTATTAATGGTATTGAATCGGTAAGTTATTTCCTAAGAAGACTAGAGTGTGTTTCATAATTATCTAAAAAGAGAATTGATTCCTCCGTGGATAATTATATACCTGATAGGGTTATATTATGGAATATCATTAAACTTGGCAAATGAGTTTCAAAACAAAGATCCAAAAGCTATATGTCATGTTCCTTTTAAGAATAATTTTATCACTTTCCTGAGAAAATTACTTTCTTGATAAAAATGTGAATTTCTTATGTGAATATGTGTACAGATGAGCACCTGAGTCGCAGGTATGATTCGCGAGCAGGTTAGACTTATTATTTTTATGTTTAACCGCGTCGCATGATCGATTCGCGAGAGGGGCAGATAGATGCATCTATGGTTCGAGCCGTTCGACCCTCGACAGTGCACAGTTTATTATTGTTGGTCCGCGTCGTTCGACCCCTTGCGCATGATATTTACTGCGTATTTGCTGTGATTTTGCCTGATTACTGGCCTGAAATTTTAAGTTGTCAACTGAAATGACAGAGATTTAAAGTTATTAAAGATTTTTGGAAGAAGTTGTTCCTTCCGCTTGATTATTTGTTATTTGATCAAATCGCCCATGTTGATTAATTGATATTAATATGATGAAGATTTAAAGTGTTAAATGTGGAAAGAGTTGATAATATTTATTTCTGATTTTAATAAATTGCCTATGATAATCATGCTTAGCGTCACACTTGAATATACTAAATTGACCTTTAGCAAGTATCTAATTTGACCTCTCGTCACTATATCTTTGAGGTTAGGCGGGCGGCTTACTGAGTACACGTTATTTTTGTACTCATGCTACACTTACTGTGCATTTTTATTGCACAAGTACTTTCTATAGCGATGTGGCAGATTTGGAGACTTAGGCGGGCTGCATCATCCGGAGACGATCTGCAGCTGACGGAGTTTCCGTCATACTGTATTACATTAGTTTAATTTCCTTGTCCACTTGTATTTTGGACAAGCATTGTAGAAATTGTAAAATTCTTAAAAATTGCTCATGCACTTGTGACACCGGGTTCTGGGATGTGTTGGGATATATTTGCTAAAATAGGACTATTTAAACCATTGTATTTACTTCACGAATTTTTATTTAGTTACTATGTAATAAAGTGTAAGGTAATTTTTTTCATAAATGCTAAAACAAAAAATTATTTCAATTAATTAGTGATTGGCTTGCCTGACAATGATGTCCGACACCATCACGACCTTATGAATTTTGGGTCACGACAAATATGATTAGCCAAGCCAACCAATGAGATACCACTGTTCTTCATGGTATATTTGAGGCATGTTTTATTTTCTTAATTATTTTACATTTTACAATCAGAACGTAAATTTATTTTATTAGCTTTTATGATTTTTTTTATACTAGACCTGTTGGATAGTGGGGGTGAATGTTAAAAAGATTTTCCTACGTTTGATGGTGGTGATTATCAGATTCTAAGGGAGTCGTAGATTGCTAGATTTGAACAAACTGCTTTGCAAAAACGTTGAGGTGCCAAATGAACCAAT
The DNA here is from genome assembly GCA_005239505.1 of Nicotiana paniculata. Classification (NCBI taxonomy): domain Eukaryota; kingdom Viridiplantae; phylum Streptophyta; class Magnoliopsida; order Solanales; family Solanaceae; genus Nicotiana; species Nicotiana paniculata. The sequence continues at coordinate 94,301 of MDKI01023109.1, read as the reverse complement.
GCCAAAACAATCCACAAGACTAAGACGTATTGGAAAATATGAAAAGTCTCCATATATGCCACTTGATTCAGAAGATTGCAGTTTTGCAGCACTAGTCCCTAAGAATACTTCAAACTTAAGCATCCTTTTAATGTTGACATTGGGGTTGAAACCGATATTACTTTGTGTTGGGATTTTGGTCACTATGTTGATGCTGGGACGTATAAGAAATCAAAGTAAGCTAATTTTTAATATCTAGTATAAATTTGATTATTTTAATAACTTTTTATTTTATGGTAGTTATATTTTATATTTTTTAAGAGGGTGCGATTTACAAAAGGGGAAAAGATAGAATTCAGCCTTTTGTGTTTGGAGATCATCATATTGTCAAGAAAGAATGGTTCCATACTTTGAATTATAGTGGTCGACCTTTGGACGATACGATATGTTTTCTGTTCTTTTTGTTTAGATTTTATGACTGTACTAATGTGTGTGTGTGTGTATATATATATATATATATATGAAGTTAAATCCAGATATGTCCGTTATACATGTTAATTGTAAACCAATATGTATAACGCCATGTATATCATAAACTTGTATGTATATCAATGATCCCTCACTTAACTCTCTCTATATATATATGTAACTAATTTTTTTTACTGTCATTTATGATCATAAATAATGAAATTAACTATGTAACTGGCATGTATAATTGTATAAAAAACCACTCAACTATATGGATATTCTGTATATCTACATGTATATCAAACCCAATATGTATTACTTCATGTGTAACTTGTAGTTGATGTATTTCCCATATTATGACATGTATATTCTGCCATGTATATCTAATAGTAAACATATAACTATATGTTTATATTAATTTATTTCATGTATATCAAGTCAATAATTGTATATCATACAATGTTTAACTTGAAACACAGCTGTATTTGCTTACTTACTAAGTTTTTGAATCTTTAATTGTTATAATTACCGAATGAAATATGTTTTTTTTGTGGCAGCATATTGATGTCATCTTCTACTATCTAAGAAAAAAATAAAGTAAGATGTTAACATTCCAAAGTCCTATACCACAACAAATTTTCCATTTTATATTAATGTAAAATCATTGTATGATCAATTTCTTGCGAGCAATAGGGACTACGGTGTCATCCCTAAGGATCATGAAATAGCTGAGTATATGAGAGGCTCCTACATGCCTTGCAATGTTCCGTGGCACTACATCGATCATGTACTAATTCCTATAGGCTTAAAAGATGAATGACATTGGATTTTGGATGTGTTGACTTTTAAGGATAGGTGCATACATGTGTATGATTCCATGAGAGGAGCGCGACATGATGCTAAAATTCACGAGGCCGTTGAACCGTATGCAGTGTTGATTGCTCGTTTCTTGGATAGTACAGGCTTTTACAGGAAGAAACATGATATTGATCTTACCAATGAATTCTACAGAGACAGACCACTTGTTGATCCGTTAGCTATTCACATGGTTGATGATTTGCCACAACAAGAAGACACGTATGTTAAGTTTAAATCTATTTTATTTCTTAAAATAATAATATATTATTAAATGGTGTTGAATCTTCTAACTTATCTTCACTTTTGTTTTAGTGATTGTGGTGTATATTTGACATTTTTTGCCGAGTATTTTATCCATCAAAGATCAATTCCAGCTGACTTTGATGCAAAGAAACATCGCAAAACAACTTGGTACATTGTTGTGGGATTATGGCAGAATCAAACAAGAGAATGAAGATGAAACTGAGCCGGAGTTTTGTAAAATAAGTTTAAGGAAAAAAGCTGCTGTAACATTGAAGAACAATTAGTCTTAGTCTTTAGTTTAGTTATCTATTATTTAGGATCTGTAAACATTAGTGTTTTATTTGTGGCTTACTATGGCACAATATTTTTAATATATTATTTATCGTTTGCAGGTTAAATGTATATTTTTCTTCTTTTTTTGTGAAACCATGAGTATTTTGATATTTATGCAATTTTTTATTTTTGTTTACTGTTTAAGCACGAGTAGATTCCAAAATTAAGAATTTGAAATGAAGGTTGCAGTTTAAGAATGTACAAAGTAGGTGTCAAAAGTATGAATTTGAAACAAAGGCTTAGAATAAGAATACAAAGATTGTGTAAATATAATCTGGTGAATTTCTTTTCTTCTTTTTCTTTTTGATATTATGATAACTAACATAAATGAGTGTCGGCCATTTTGCAATTCTCTCCCTCTAACTGGTACACATTAACTTTTTTTTTTTGATACTTATTGTATTTTAAAGTTGAACTATTTGTGTCATACAATAAATTACAGATATATCGTAATGTAGTTATGCATATCTATAAACAAATCACATAAGTACCGTGTATATCTCTATTGCCATGTATATCATAATTAATTAGACAACTACATGTATACATTTAATTGAGCTAACATGTATATCATGATATGTATAACCGTGAACTAACTACACCAATGTTGTGTATATCTCTATCCCTATGTATATCAATACTTAATTGTAAAAGTGCATATATACTTTTAATGTTCTAACAGGTTTATCTTGATTTGTATATCCAAAGCTAACAACTCCAGTGTTGTGTATATCCCTATCCCTATATATATATATATATACCAATACATATATCCTTTTAAGTGAGCTACCATATATATATCCTAATATGTATATCCGTGAACTAACACCACCAGTATTGTGTACATCTTTATCACCACGTATATAAATACTTAATTGTGAACTATATGTATGAAATTAATTGAGCTAACATGCATATCCTGATATGCATACCCGTGAACTAACTACACCAGTCTTATGTATATATTTATTATCTCTATCGTTATGTATATCAAGACTTAATTGTACAAGTGCATGTATACATTTTTTGTTCGACAGGTTTTTCTTGATTTGTATATCCATAAACCAACAACACCAGTATTGCCTATATTTCTATCCCCACATATATAAATACTTAATTGTGCAACTACATGTATACATTTAATTGAACTAACATGTATATCCTAATATGTATACCCGTGATGTAACAAGACCAATATTGTGTACATCTATACCTCCATGTATATTAATGACTAATTATACAAATACATGTATACATTTAATTGAACTAACATGTATATCCTAATATGTATACCCGTGATGTAACAAGACCAATATTGTGTACATCTATATCTCCATGTATATTAATGACTAATTATACAAATACATGTATACATTTATTGTATATTTGTATGTATAACAATAACCGAGCTGTATATCCTAACTTTTATATCTGTAAGTAATTTTAAATCTTTCTTTGTGAATAAAATTAAGTGTTCTATATGACAACATATTAAAGCAACTTCATATAAAATAATTAGAGTATTCAAAATCATGTGCCATAATACTGTTTACATAGCTATGCAGTAATATACATGATGATATACATGTCCTACACAACTTAAAATATTGACCTCGACCAGCTAAATTATATGATACATTTTGATATACATGCAAAAATGCAACCTCTAATAAATTAAAACTTGCATGTACAATTGCAAAATTTAAATAACATGAATGTATTTGAAAATGAATAATATTTTATTCATTTAATAAACTTGATATATACATAAATAATTTCTTTAATATCACTCAATGGTGATTAGGGATATTTCTACATATTCTCTTATTGTGTCCCTCACGTCCACATTGTCCGCATGAACTCTTTGGCCTCTTAGCTTGTGATTTCGAAACCTTCTTGTATCTCACCTTCTTAGGTCTTCCGGGCATCTTATTCCTGATCGGTGGCAACGCAACTTGTTCTAATACCTCTACAGGTATTTTCCATGTACTTTCATCTGGAAGAGGATAAATTGAAAAGTCGTATGCTTTCAACATGTATTCGTTGTTGTAGTACATAGAGCAATAATCTTCACCCTCTAAGTTTTTTTACCTCAAAACGCCTACGCATGCAGACAAGGGATTTGATTTAACTGGAACCTTCTACAACTATATGTCCTTTCCCGAAGGCAAATGATGAACAATCTCCCATTATCAATAACTGAATGTAAGTTTTCAGTTGATGGTCTGACCTATATTATTTAGAAAAATAAGATTAGTCTTGTATCTAATCCAAATATTACCCTATTGAGTGTTCTGTTGATAAACATGAATTAAAATATGGAACATGTTATATAATAAAACATACCATCATATGCTGTGATGCATCAAGATTTTCATCTAGTATAGCATTGTATTTTATGGTAAGCTTTGTAAATGTCGCTTGTGCAGTGTTTCGATTTTTGTAGTTCCACCTGTTGATCAACATTCGAATTTCTTCTAGTAATTGTTGTATCGGAAGTTCCTCGCTTACCTTGTTGCTAAATTTAATGACTCTGCAATGTTGGAAGTCATTGTCATTGTCCTGTTGACTTTTGAATATGCTCTACACCACTTGTGATACCCAATATCAAATAAGTAATCCTTCACTCTTTCATCTATTTGTTTCATCTCTGTCATATGGTGATTAAACTCTTGAATGGTATATGCTCTTGCCGTAGCAAAAAATATTTCTCTTAGCTCTTCTTGGTTCCTCTTATATCTGTCCTTTATGTTATTCCATAGATTCCATATACAAATACAATGAGAAACTTGAGGATACACTGTTGAAGCTGCCTTCGCTATGCTCTCATTTTTGTCTGATACAATGCACATGTCATCTCTATCACCGAACGCTTCTTTGAACCTTTCGAAGAACCACCCCAAGAGGCATCATTCTCCTTATCAACAATTGCATATGCAAGTGGTAAAATCTTGCCTGTTTACAATATATAAATTATAGATATTCAACAAAGTGCTAATTATAAATATAATCTATTTATTAAGTGTATAGTATATGCACACATCAAAATGGAATATATTACAATAACAGACATGCGGTGGAATGTGGTGGTGGTGGTGGTGGTGGTGGTGGTGGGAGATTAAATACATATTCATGTTTAATCGATATTCTTAGATTTAAAATTAATATATAAATACAAATGGTTATACACAAAATACTCTAATATACAAACATATAAATGGATATACACAAATATGTTAATGATATACAATAGAGTTTTTCTAGAACAAACTTCCAGCATCTTGTGAGCAAGCTGTGAGTAACATTCCTCTGTATGTTGCTTTAAGGAAGCTTCCATTAACCACAAAAATCGATTTGCAAAATTTCCATCCCTTAATTGATGCATTTAAGGCGACAAAAGCATACATGAAGTGTTCTTCATCTGATTTTCTCAAACTCACAACTGAGCCGGGGTGGGAATGCATCAACATATATAAGTAGCTCGGCAACTTTGCATACGACTCACTTGGGTCTCCTCTCAAAAACTTAAGTGCCTTTTGCTTTGATCTATTTGCCTTCCAGTAGCTTAAGTCAATACCATAATATTTTTTCATGTCTTTCATTATGTCCTTTGCAGTATATATTGTTTTAGGATCAACATATTTATCACAAATAATTCTTTCAATTACAGGAGCAATAGCTACACGTTGGGTAAACAATCTATCCCTTGCTGAACATGTGTTGTCCTTACTGAATTTTCTGATCCTAAATATTTTTGACTTGTTTAGAGATGAAGACTTGAAAAACCACGTGCAACGGTCATTGACAAATACCAGACAATATCTAATAACATCAAAATTTACACAAAATTAAATAAATTGAGATACAATATTGTGCATCATTACGAAAAATACTGACGATTGTCTACAATTATTGAAGGTAGATATACATTCATACCTTGATGGACTTGATCGATCAACTTTAAACTGGAATTTTTTCCGAATAGCATAGTTTTTCAACACCATCATCAGTGTCTCCTTGTCCTTGTACAGCTGGCCTTCCGAAACTGTATTATTTAGATGATCATATATTATTGGAGTTTCATCAAAATCAACAACTTCAGGATCATCTACGTTATCAAACTCAATCAACTGCAGTACATCACCATTATGTATTTCATATGCACTGGCAATTTGTAGGCATATAGATGAATTGTCCTGGTTCCGATTAAAATCATGCATATCTTTCTCTTTCACTGTTATACACAGTGGATATTCATTAAGCTCATAATTTTTCTTCTTCAACTCGATATATACACGCAATCCCATATTATTGTGTATCATCATTGGCGGTGAATCATCATCGCATTTGTACAGTATTTCAAGCAAATTAATCGTGCGTCAACCATCAATTGTTTTGAAATTGTAGAAATAAAATCACAAAATTTGATTTCTGTACTAATCACCACGCCTTCTACTGAGTAATCTACAAATTTATTGTTGCTATCCCGGTGCCCACCGTACTGTATCAAAATCGGCAAAGTAGCCATTGAATCTGTATTCTTTATAGACAGATTGAAAACCTTTCTTCAGCCGATTTCTTAGAACTACGAAATTAAAGAAAATTGTTGTCAAAGAAAGCACTAATTGTTGCATCAAAATGCAGAAATTTGATATTTAACTGATGAGATTGCTGAAAAAACTTCGCACCCGTTTTGGTTTTTGATGAAAATATAGTTTCTACATTTGGTTTTATTTTGGTCGACCATGTAGTTACGCTTCTGATGGTTACATCGTTATCTTAAAATCCCCCCTATTTTTGAGGGGTTGTATAATCGTGTCTGTTGGAATTTGGCTATTTTATGCCAATTTTTTTGGGCTATTAGTGCCAACCTAATTTTATGGCCAATAAAATGCCAATTATAGTATATCATTGTTATACGGTGTCTACTCCCCCCCTTTTTTTTCTTCTTCTTGTTTTCTTCCTTTTACTATTTCTTGGTTTATTTCTATCACACTTTCTACGCCTTTAGGGAAAAAAGAAAGAGAATAAGCTTTTGTGTAGTAACGTATAGAACAATGATTACATGTATTGTTATTTATTTTTTGAATTATGTGCATTTTAATTTTTCTGAAATCATATTACTATACCAATCACTTTGAAATACTTGTCAAAGTTTATGCTTTATTATGCGATGATTAGATAATAACTTAAGTAGAATTTATGTTATTTCTACATAGGGTCTACACTTTTTTATTTTAAAAAAGCTTTGCACCACTAAATCTTAAATTAATTACTATAAAATAATAATTAAAAAGTCAGTTGAAAAATAAGTCGTCATATATTTTTCTGATTGTTTAAATTGAATGATATATAGTTTTATTCTTTTAGCATTTTCAGTTGTGTTAATGTATTATTTTTTTCTTTTTATACTAATCAAAAATTGAATAATAAAATATATTAATATTATTCCAAAATAGTTGATGAAAAGGTATTTTTTGGTACTTTGAAATAATAATTGTGATTTTTAATTATTAAGAATTTTAACAAAAAAATTTGCATTTTGTTCTAGTTGAATGACATATTGTTACAAATAAATTAATCTCTCGATCACGCTAAATACTAATCAAATTTATCTTAAATGAAAATATTGCAGTTTTTTCTAGTTTTATGTGATATGATTGAGATACTATTTAGGGTATAATGCAATTTTTATCACAATAGTAGCATTTGTTGAGATTTTTAAAAATAATTAATTGCATATTTATGTATTTTGAAATTTATATATGTTGAATTCTTATTGAATAGAGTATGTACTCAACTAACTTCGATCATAGAGGGAGAAGTATAATCCTATATGACGATACTTCTCATACTTCCTAATATATAATGATTTTTAAAAGAAAAAAATTTCACAAATTAATTGTCTTTATTTTTACTTCAGATATTCTCAGCTCATATTTTAGAGGGGGGATACTTATTATATAATTTTGAACAAATTTTTAATATTCTATAATAAAAAAGAGGACTTGAAACTATATTTTATTCTTAAATATCTTTTCTGAATTTTATAAATTATTCCAATTGAAATTGCAATTTAATGAGAACTTTGTATAAAATGATATCAATTAATAAAGATATAATAACATTTGAATGTAAATCAACATACATTATCATCAATTCCTTTTTAATGAAATCTTCTTTACCTGGAATATTTAATAAATAAAATAAATGAAATAATGTTTCTTAAGGAGATAAAAGAATTGTCATATATAGATGTATGAGACCTTAGTATTTTTAATCAGGTGAATATTTGAATTATAAAATTATCAAAAAGATGTTTCTAGTTGAAAGTATTTATTGAAAAAATAATAATGACAATCAAGTAATGCATTTAATGAAGATAGTGAAGGTTGAATGGAAAGTGGGGTCCACCTAAAAAATTTAATAGCTTATGACCACGTTAGTTTTAGTTTTTCCTGTTATTGAGAACCCACAACCAAACTTTTGAGCGTAGTATACAAGCAAACAATGCATTAATATATTTAAAATGACCATTATGCCCTTGGTCAACCTCCTATTCTCTCTTCTGTGTAATAGAAATAATGATGAGAAATTGGCACCATGTGACAACATATAATAGTAAGAGATTTTTTCATTCTTATACATTATTTGAAACTTTATTATCCTTAATGTTCATGTTTAACTAATTACCCGACATAAACAAATTTTGTTTACAAAATATATACAATCCATATTAAAAGATTCCCAAATCCATTATTTATGCCTTCAATCAAAGAATTTGGCTAGACCCTTTTCCTTTTTTTTCCTCATATCTCCCCTTTCTCTCCAAATCTTCCATTATTTTAAATAGCATACATTTAATTTTCTTCTGTTGAATTATATTAACTCTTCTATTATTTTTCTGCGACATAATTTTGATTGGAGTGTTTTATTCGGTTGAAAATTGAAATCAGCAATCAGAGCAACATGGCTTTTGGTGCAGTAATTGGTATGGAAACATCTAGAAACTGAGTGATATTAACGCGAATACAAAGATGAAAGAACATTAAATTGAATTTGGAAAAGAAAATTCTCGTTGGAGAAGGAACTCCATAATTTGCTCAATTGGAAAATAATGAGGATTGTTTTGGTCTATAGATGTCAAACCGCAGGCCTCCAATCCCAATAGTATGCATTTAATGTTCTTAACATTGAGTTCTGTATATCTTTAAAATTAAGGTTCAACTATTATTTTTTGTAATTTAAGTGAACTTTTACACATAAATTATGCACCGGGTCAAAAGTATTGGGTTCAAACGAATTAATCTATAATTTTTATACATTATTTTTATACAGTTAAATACAACTATAATATCATATAACTTAAATACAATTTTTATATAAATTTTATATAATATGTCTTTTGTATATTTTGTATCTGATTTATATATAGTAAAATAAATTTCATACAACTAATTATATATTATATAATTTATCTACAACTTATCTACACTTTCACATATTATTTCTACCTAGTTAAATACAACTATAATAATATACAACTTACATTCAAATTTTATACAAAATTTATACAATATGTCTTTTGTATCTGATTTATACATAGTAAAAATAAATTTCATATAACTAATTATATATTATACAACTTATCTACAATTTTCATACATTATTTCTACTCAATTATATTCAATTACAATATCATACAACTTAAATATAATATATAATTTTTTTTAACTTTCATACAATAGTTAAATTAAAAATATATATACGAACAACAGAATATAATTTTTATATAATTTTACTACAATTTCGCAAACATAATGTATATCATTTCTTCTTCTTCTTCTTCTTCTTCTTCTTCTTCTTCTTCTTCTTCTTCTTCTTCTTCTTCTTCTTCGAGTTTCAATATGAAATTTAGCCAAAATCAAGTTTAATCTTCACCAAAACTCCCTCAAAATTGAGATATAAACTCTAAACCATATTCCCAATTGTTTGCAACAACACCCAGTCCAAACAAATAATTATTTTTGGAAACTCAAATTCGAATTCAAAGCTTCAAAGCTTTTTAATGACTGTCAATGGTGGAATCACTGCTCTCTTTTCCTTTGCTTTACATTACTGAAATTAGAGATTGAGAGATAGAGAGAGACGTAGAGAGAATTCTCAATTCTTTGCAACAACACCTAATTCAAACAAATAATATTTTTTGAAAACTCAAATTCGAATTCAAAGCTTCAAAGCTTTTTAACGGTTGTCAATGGTGGAATCGTGGGTGGGTGCAAGATACGTGGAGGAGGGGAGGAGGGGTGGGGGGTGGGATGTGGAGAGAGAAATATGGGGGGAGTGAAAAATACGGTAGAGTTATTTTATGACACTAATTATTATCATTAATTCCCTTAAACTATACATAAATGATAATTAGATATATAAAATGTAATTATAGTAAAACTTGAGTAGGGAGGTTAATATAATTTCACATAGTGTATAGAAATATAAAAATTTCTAATAATAGTAATTGATATATTTTTGGCCTTAGATTATATTTGGCTAAGGCAGCCGAAAAAAATTAGCATTATATAGCCAAATTTAAAAATCCTACTTCCCTATGTATTCTCTTTATGTAACCCCCTCTTTACCTCTTTGTGGTCTCCCTCTCCCTTTCTCCTCCCAATTCCACCACAAAACTACCGGAAACTGCCACTCGACGATCTTCACTGCCTCCATACTCACTATCTCTTTTGTCTTTCTTCACTCTTATCGTTCTTGTTCGGGTAAGACTCGACACAAACGAGAATCTGTCAACATTCAAAAACTCAAAGCCACAAACTGATGAATTCATTCCCATGTGAAATACTTTTGTTTCTAATTGTTAGACTACAATTTTTGGGAATCTCTTTTAAAGTTTGAACTTTAATAGCTAGTATGATTTTTTTTTTTCAAGAGTCAATTGACAATTGATCACGTAAAATTAAGCACAAAAAATTCTTCTGTCATAGTGACAATTCAAAAGTTACAGAGAAAATTATATGAGGCTGTTCCAAATCATGAACTTATTATTTCGAGTCAATTTTTTTATGTTCCTCAACGCTACGTTTGGACAAGATTTATATGTTTCTGCCAACGGAAGGAAGGCGAGGGTGCAATATCACTATATATCTCAGTGTAGTAGGCTGCTATTTTTTGAAGACCATAAAGGAGGAGAAATTGTCATACAGATAAAGAAAATAAATTTTGGTATATATATTTGTGTATATCTACAAGAAATTGTGTTATACAATGAGATATACAAAGAAGAAAAATAAATTTTTTGATATACATTGTGATATACAAAGAATAAAAATAAAATTTTGATATATAGTTTGATATACACAAAGAAGAAAATAAAGTTGTGATATACATTTTGGTATACACATTATTTTTAATGTATTATACATTTATAAAAATTATATATTTATTTTTTTGTTATGCATTTAGATATATTCAAAGAAGAAAAATAAAATTTTGATATATATTTTGATATACACAAAGAAGGAAAATAAAGTTGTGATAACATTAAGATATACATATTATTGTTGTGATATACATTTATTAGCCATTTGGTGCCAATATCTATAACTAAGGCTTTTTTCTTCTAATTATGTGGGTATATTGTCACAACTGTGTCAAAATCCCAAAATAAAAGAAAGTGAAAAAAAAAACAAAAAAGCGAAAAAAAAAAAAGAAAAAAAAAAGAAAAAAGGAGGGGACCTTTTGTGGAGCTAACACATACGAAGGAGGGAGCAACCATGTAATAAAATCTTCTGAAAGGGCACATTATGTTATATTTTAAAAAATAAAGCATTTTGGTCATAAAAATTTTAGAAAACACGTAGCATTTTATTGTTGTTTTTTCACTTTGTTCTTTTCATATAATAAAATACTACAATCTTTTTTCCTTTTTTTTGTGTTTTTTTAGTAGTTATTTCCTTTTTTTTTTTTTTTTTTTTTTTATGTTGTTTCTAATAACTACCCCTCACGTTTTACTTTATTTTTTTTCTTGTCTTAGTTTTCTTTTATTATTTGTCGCTGTATTTTTTATTTTTTAAATTTTAGTTTTTCTAGTAAAATATCTTTCTCCAAAATAATGTCACTCCTTTTTACCTTCTTTTAAATTTTTCCATTTTATTGTTGTTTTTTAATTTTTTTCTTTCTAATAAATTTTGCCCGTTTTATTCTTTTTGAGTTAATTTTTATTTTTATTTTTATTTTTTTCGGCTGTATTTCCTTATTTTGCTTAATTTTATCCTTTTTTGTCCAAAACATTTGTCCCTTTTTCACTTTCTTTCCCTTATTATTATTATTATTATTATTATTATTATTATTTATTATTATTATTATTATTATTATTATTATATTATATTTTCATTAAAATTTATTTGTCCAAAATTTTTTGTACTACTTCTTTCATTTTTGTTCTTTTTAGTTAAATAACCGAGTCCTAAGATTTGTATTGAAATACTTTTTAAACTATCAATAATCGATTATAATTATTGAGAGCTATTGTGTTACATTTTATTTATTTATTTTATGTTTGTAGATGACTTCTTTTAAATAATTTTCTGACAAATTTTAGACTTTTTAAAAATTCAAAAATTATCTCGTTTTCTTTTTTTATTTTATGATATAAGTATACTAATAGTATATTGTTAATACCATTTAACATACTACTAATCATAGTATATTATACCTCAACATTAATCATAGTACATTAAATATGCAAGTGTAATAATGGTATATTACACAATATACCAAAAATATTGTGAATACCACTTTATATATCAGTAATTATAGACAAGATTATGAATGCCATTTAACATGTCGTTATTATAGCACACTAAAAATTTTATGAATACGATTTAATATACTAGTAATCACAATATACCAATTATATTAGGAATACCATTTAACATACCAGTAATCATTATATCATAATTCAACAGCAATCACAGTTTACTATGATTCAACTGCTATCATGGTTTACAGTGCAAAAATATGTGAATACCTTTTATATACCAGTAATTATAGTACCATGATTAAACTATAATTATGACAGACTATATATCAAGAATATTTTGAATACCGCTTAATATGCTAGTAATCATTGTATACCATGATTCAAATATAGTCATAGTATACGATACAGTATACCAAAAAAATTATGAATATTATTTAAATTCCAATAATCACAATATACCTTAATTTAACTATAATCACAGTATACTATATGTATAAAAAATAGTGTGAATACCGCTCAATATACCCGTAGTCATAGTATACTATGATTTAAATGTCATCATAGTATACTACACAGTATAGGATATCAAGAGTACTGTGAATATTAGTCAACATACTTAAATAAAGTATATCATAGTTTACCAGTATTCATAGTATACAATGTAGTGTACATACTAAGAATTTGGGAATACCATTTAACATTAAGAAAATTCTTGACAAGTTAACAATTTTTTTTTTATTAACTGAAATAATATATTAACTACATTAATACAAATGAAAATGTGTTCTTCCATCTCGACTATAAGGATTTTACACACAGGGGGAGGGGGAGAATTTTGATATAAATATTAAAATTAAGAATACGCAAAGTAGACAAGGTTCGGTATTTGCTCGAAGAATAAGAACAAGAACAAGATAACCAAGATGATAAAATCAATAAGGGGTAAACGACATGGAGGATGGTTTCACTCTGAGGTAGCACTATAGTAAAGCAGTGCTAGAGAAGAACAATCGAGAAAAATAATTTTAAGGAAGATGAATTGAACAAGGAAGATAGAATTTGATCTCTATTATTGGACTTGAACATTAACTGTTTACCTCGAAATACGAGTAACAATTAAATTTGTAATGTGATTATAAGGATATGTGAGTCCAGTTCAATATTAATTGGTAAATAAATTAGCAAATAAATGAATTAAACGATTTATATGAACCAAACCTGTATAGTTGCAAGTCGTCGACCTCGATCTGGACTAAATTCGAGAATGGTTTGCCAAGAACAGTAAGAACAACAATAATAATATGAACAACTCAAATACGGAGAATTAACAGTAAATAAAAGAGCTTTGTATTCAGCAGTGTGAGCAAGAACTAGAGCGTTATGATAATGGTGATAATGAATGCCGTACAAATGAGTAGGGTCCCTCTTTATACAGTAGAAGAATCCCAAATAAGGAAAGACTCTAATTGCGGAAATAAAATACATGATTGGCATTATTAACCGCTAATAACTCTATCGGTTCCGAGATTCCCGTCGAGATTGACGATTGAGTGCGAATATTTCTTGATTCGGTTATTGTGGTGTCGATCTGAGCGGGTATCGATACTTCAGCCTCCATACTCGCTGATTACTTCGATTCTAGTTAAAAATCGAGACATACTCCCCGAATCCTCAGGCTCGGACATCTTCGATTTTTACTGTACACAGATAGTCCCCGCGTTTCTTAGAATGAAAATATAAGCAACGGTTTGAGCCTCAATTTTCTTTATTCCTCGACTATGACGTCACTCTTATGACATAAGCGACAGACGTGACCGAAATGTCCCGTCGGTTCGGTCCCCAAGAACCATAAATGCATATCAGCCGTTTGTCGGCCACTAGCGACACTGAACCACCGTTTTGAACCTATAAATACCAGCCCTATAACAGATTCAAAATTTTACTTTTGATCACAATCTCTTGAGTACACAAACCCTTTTGTTTTCTTCTCACCACCGTTCATCAAGCCACCGTCGCCCCTACCGAAACCGCCGATCCTATACCCTCTCTTTGCTCTCAACTCGTATACTAATGGAGAAGACCTCTAAAATAGTACCGCAAAAGGAGAAAGCTTCATCTTCTTCGTTTCAACCGGCCGGTGATAAAACGCCGGTTGAACCGACTGTTCACGAATACGTACCCGGTTCCTGTATCCTCAAAGCCGATTTTAAGGTCGATAATCCCTCGTCGGCGCGGGGCTGGTGTGAGCATATGTCTATGTATATGTGTTCAATTACCAAGGGCCATCTCGATGCCATGAAAGTAGACTGCAGGTGGGGCCCGGAGGTGGTGGTGCAAATTCCTTCATCCGAAGAGAGCATCACCACTCATGTGAAGGGGTTCTTGAGCGTGTACACTTATCCCTTCACATTGGGTCCCGTCGACCCCGTGGTCTTTGACTTCTATAGGAGGTATGAGGTCACGCTCGGTCAGCTTCACCCCTCGCTTTGGCGAGTAGTGATCATGCTGCGCCATTATTCCAACGAGGCCGATGGATTGGAGTTCACGTTGGACCATCTCATGCGGTTATACAGACCTCGACTCTATCGAGGGTTGATCAGACTTAGATATCGAGCGAACAAGGCTTTATTCTTGAATATTGACGAAGACAAAGATCGGGGTTGGATGAGCCGATTTATATGGGTGAGGACCTGTGACATAATACCTGAAGACAAGATGTTGTTCCCCGAGGAGTTGAAAACCAAGCGTGAGTACCCTTTATTCTTTTGGTTCGTGTCCTAGTAGATTTTTCTTGACGTTTTTCTTTGACTATGCATCCGAACCCTAGATGCTCGAGGTGGTGCCTGACTTTGAAGATTGGATACATAAGCTGGCCTCCACCTCGACTCGATCTCAACGAGTGTGGAGGGAATTGTGAAAAGGCAAGTGGAAAGCCAAAAACCACGGTAAGGTCCCTCCTTGCGCATTCCGAGGTAACTATCCCCTTTTTTCCCCATTTCTAGTTCCAGTTCATGTAGGATTGACCAAAGATGCCATCATAAGGCCCTCGAGCAAAGGTGGTGAGGTCGAATCCCCGACCCCAGGGCCAGAAAGGATAAAAATAGGAAAGGTACCTCTCAATCCGATGCCTCCAAGCCCAAGCCTCGAAGGGTGAGGAGGAAAGCAGTCGGCCTCACGGCGGATACAGTCCAAAAGTTGAGGGACCAGGATGAGGAAGGCGAAGAAAAAAACTCTTCGGCGTTGCTGTCTCGTCCCCGAAAAGCCATCGAGGTTGCTGCGCATCCTGAACTTCCGCGCCTTGCAACTAAGCCTCACGAAGAGGAGGCTTCAAAAATAAAGTCGTGAACACCAAATCTCCTGAGGTCGAGGCGGTATCTCGATCATCGACTTCTACACCAGGAAAGGCCGGTTCTGAGGCTAGGAATGTCGATTAGAGCGCCCGAAGGGATTCGCTCGGGGCCATGACAATAAGTCAGACGTCTTCTATGCCAGTCTTTTCCGAAGGGGCGATCAGGGATGCCCAAATGTTGAAGACCCTCGAGATCGGCGGAGGCTCCAACACTGGTGATCCTTTTCAAGATTGCTTCATGAGGGTCAATGATGCCTCCTATATCACTGATTCTTTAGTCCTCATGGCGGAGGCCCATCGCCTTTTCTCTAAGGTAAGTGTTTGTTGACTTTTGGTCATCATTCTCTACATTTTATCTTTTCTAATCTGTGTTCCTTTCCTTTGTACATGCTTCTTCTAAATTCTACTCTGATCTTAGTCAGTGCGAAGCCTAACTCTTGAAGGTCTCGTGAGAGATGAACGTTCTGAAGGGTCTCTGCGGTAAAAAAGACGAGGTTATAAAGAACCTTCAAGCGGAGCTAGCGAAGGCGTATGAGGAAGAGGACGAGTTGGACAAGCAGGTAACTACTTTGCTGATACAACATGGGGTCGACCCGACTGTGGAAGTTAACCCTTCAAAATCTCAGTTGCAGCAGAAGGTGGAGAAGATCGGTATTCTTCGGGTTGAGGTCGATCATGTGAAGACCGATTGTAATCGGTGGAAAGCCAACATAGACCGCCTCACTGTTGAAAAAGAATTAGCTTTGGCCAAGTTATCTTCGGTGGAGGCCCAACTCCTAGACCTTAAAGAAAGGTGCTCTTCTCAGGTGAAAAGGGTCGAGGAGCTCGAAACCGGACTTGGCAAGGCTAAGGCTGAAATTGAAAAGACCAAGGCCAGGGCATACAAATCCATAGCGTAATATCGGGCTAATGCCGTGGCAGTTCAAGCCCAACTGAGGGAGGCTTCTAGTCAACGTAGTGAATTGGCTAAGTGCCGGTCCCTGAGGGAAACCCTCGAGGAGGTTCAAGCTTGAGCTGTTGACCTCTCCGAAGAGATTGCTCGGGCCAAAGAGATCGAAGCCGAGGCAAGGAAGCTCGTCTCTTCAGATGATGATGATGACGACGACGGATCTGGTAGTGGAGAAGATGGCGGCGAGATTTCCAAAGAGGATGATCCTGAACAAGTTATTCGGGTGGAAGCTGATGTCGAGGGGCTAGCCCCGATAACAATTAGGTTGTAACTTTTTTTTTCTTCCCTTTCTTTTGTAAGGTCTTGCTTGGCCTCTCTGTACATATTGTTTTTGGTATAATGAAAGTATTCCTTTGATGTCTCCATAAGTTTTTTTTCATGCCTTCTGTATACGGCTAAAATCGGAGAGCTCGATTTTACGATCATTACGACACTCAGAAGGCTCGAGGGTTCGAATTTTGGCATCGAGGGGGCATATCGAAGGCCCTCGACCTCGAGGCAGTGCAAATCTAAGTTCAACATGGAAAGGCGGGAAATTCCCAAAGGGCACGTGGTTAAAGCTGACAAAATACAAAAAATAGTACAAGCCCGTACCATGGCATTAAATGGTTGTACCAACCATCTCTCTTTGCATTAATTACACATGTACTATGTTGGGATTCCCTCTCATATATAAAGGGGACCCTTGTCACTTTGTAACCCACATGATACTCAATACACATGACTAATAACATTCTCTTCTCTCTAACTCAAATATTCTCAATAATTGTCTCATTGATTATTGTTCTTCGTTCGTTGCTCGTTATTGATCATAAGGAGGCCACCTTTGAGGCCTTCAACAATCTCGAATCACTTTCGACCGCCCATTATCGAGCTCCCGAGCTCGACCTCAAGGCCCATTCAGATCGA
Organism: Nicotiana paniculata; assembly: GCA_005239505.1. Taxonomy (NCBI): domain Eukaryota; kingdom Viridiplantae; phylum Streptophyta; class Magnoliopsida; order Solanales; family Solanaceae; genus Nicotiana; species Nicotiana paniculata. The sequence continues at coordinate 76,439 of MDKI01023109.1, read as the reverse complement.
CCTTCGAGACCTTGTCTCTCCACTGCTCGGTTTGCATAATCTTGTTATCTTTCGCTTTTATTTCATTTTCTAATCTCACTTAGCATCTATTGCCTAAAAAAACCGGTATTAAAATAGATCACGTATTTTTAGAACCACAAAATCAAATATAATTGTAATTACCATTTTCGAGGTAAACAGTTTAGCGCCCACCGTGAGGCTAAAAATAATAGTGATTATTTTAGTGCTGGTTTTCTAAAAACGCAAGTTATTCTCTACACTTTTCCTTGTCCAAGAATCTTCAGTTTCAGGTCAGAAAATGTCTAACTCAGTGAATGCACATGAAAACAACGTCCCTGAGGATCATGGAGAGAACGGCGCAACTACTTCGTGTACCGGTGTACCACCACAAAACCTTGAAGGGGCACCAGTGCAAATCCCCATTGATGAAGGCTCGCACAACGCTCAACATGTTGATGTAAGCTCTCATACAGATGAAAATATGCACGAGGGAGACCAACGTGGAGCACAAAGAGCCCCTTATCAAAGGGAAAGAGAAGTTAGCCTTCACGTCATTTTTGAGATGTTGCAAGCACAACAAGTGGCTATTGCTCAGCTGCAAAGCCATCAAAAAACTCCAAGCACAAGACCACCGGAAATGGCTCCTCGAGGTGAACAGACACCGGAGAGGTCGAGCAACAACGGGTGAGCAGACGACCCCGCTATTATGAAGATGCTCGAGGACCTCACAAAGAGCATTGAGTCAGGCGAAAAGAAGATAGATCCAACAACAAAAATGTACCTATAACTCGAGGGTCGATCAGATCCCGGGCGCACCACCGATTCTCAAGGGTGTAGATTTGAAGAAGTTCGTGCAAAAGCCATTCCCATCGAGTGCAGCTCCGAAACCCATCCCAAAGAAATTCAGAATGCCCAATCTCCCGAAATAAAATGGGACCTCGGACCCAAATGAGCACATTACTGCCTATACTTGTGCTGTGAAAGGGAACGACTTAAGAGATGATGAGATTGAATCAGTTCTATTGAAAAAATTCGGAGAAACACTATCCAAAGGGGCCATGATGTAGTATCATAACCTGCCCCCAAACTCGATAGATTTATTTTCCATGATGGCGGACTCCTTTGTGAAGGCACATGCTGGTGCCATCAAGGTCGCTACAAGGAAATCTGATGTCTTCAAAATCAAACAAAGAGAGAACGAGATGTTGAGGGAGTTCGTATCCCGCTTTCAACTGGAGCGAATGGAATTACCACCGGTATCCGATGATTGGGCGGTGCAATACTTCACTCAGGCCTTGAATGAGTGAAGCTCGATAGCTTCAAAGCAGCTGAAGCAAAACTTAATCAAGTACCACGCCGTGGTTTGGGCGGATGTACACAATAGGTATCAATCGAAGATCAGGGTCAAGGACGACCAATTAGAAGCCCCCTCGGGCTTGGTGTATCCTAGCAGAGTCTTAGCAAAGGAATCGAGGCTTATAGAAAGAGAGCCAAGGCTAAACAAAGAAAGGTATCAACCATACATAGAGAATTAGAGAAATATCCCAAGGCGTAACATACCTCGAAGTGATCAAAGGATGGACCGAGGCAAAAATCCCCGGGGACTCGTGAGCAAAATGAGGTTCGACAGGCACACAGGGCCGATAGAGGCACCCCGGCTATCCGAGTACAATTTCAACATTGATATTTCAGATATAGTATCGGTCATATGTAAACTCAAAGACACCAGATGGCCAAGGACCGTACTATCATATCCTTAGCAAAGGAACCCTAACATGATATGCGAATTTCACGGTACACACGGCCATAGGACCAAAGACTGCAGACAACTCCGAGAAGAGGTGGCCTGACTGATTAACAAAAGGAACCTTCGAGAGTTCCTCAGCGACCGAGCCAAAAACCAATTCCGTGAAAGAGAGGCAAACATGAAAAATGAAACAGAAGAATCACAACACGTCATCCACATGATTATTGGAGGAGTCGACGTCCCACAGGGACCCATTTTCAAACGAACAAAAGTATCCATCACCAGGGAAAACCAAACTCGAAGCTACATGCCTGAAGATTCTCTTTCATTCAGCAAACAGGACATCAAGACCTTGTCTCAACCTTATAATGATGCACTGGTAATTTCTTCTTTTGAATAAATTTCAAATTAAACATGTGCTCGTGGATCCAGGTAGCTCGGCCAACATAATTTGGTCGAGGGTGGTAGAGAAACTCGGGTTGCTCGACCAGGTCATGCCCGCCTCCCGTTTCTTCAACGGATTCAACATGGTGAGTGAAACAATGAAAGGGAAAATCATCCTCCCAGTCAACATGGCCAGTACAATTCAAAACACCAAGTTTTATGTCATCGAATGTGACATGAGATACAACGCATTGCTCGGAAGTCCATGGATTCACAGTATGAAGGCGGTAGCGTCAACCCTTCATCAAATGATGAATTTCCCCACGAAGGATGGAGTAAAAATGGTATACAGGGAACAACATGCGGTAAAAGAAATGTTCGCAGTGCATGATGTGGCACCGACATCTTCTACATCGAAGGAGCCAAAAAACAAGCAAGTAGCTGAGTAAGCAATCACAAACTGCATCCTCAATTAAAGGACCATGCCGCGTCCTTGGAATGAGTAACCGAAGCATATCGAGGCTTGAACGCCACCACAGTTGAGGTACAACCCTCTCCCTCTTTCCTTCACGTTTTACACTAACCTATGTGCAGGTGTTCGATTGAAAAAATCGGAGCACCCTCAAGCTCGAAGGCCTTAGGTCTAAAGCATGCGTTGCGCTCTTTTTCCCTCACGTTGGATTTTATCCCAAATGGGTTTTACCGACGAGGTTTTTAACGAGGCAACACCCATATGCTACCTGAGGAGAACTCACCAAGTATTCAAGGCTTCTCTCCGATTAACCTCAAATACTGAGGGGCATCCCCCCGGGAGATCACTAAAATATACCAAAGAGGGTCTCGACAGGAGAATGATGTATTGGACCAAACACTCGAATGAACCGTGTCCACATAGAAAAATTGAACCCTCAATGGGGAAAACACGTATACTTGTACCAAGTAATCAGAGAAGAATCTTTTATCATCAAAACACTTCGCGCATCAGAAAAGTTTGCTATTTTCTCAAGAAACGGCCCCAGGGCCCAAAATTTACCGACCACTCGGGAATTGTCCTCGACAGTCACCCCATCGAGTCACCAAAAACTCGAAGCCATAAGACCTCAGAGCCAGCAACTTCGAGCATATAAGCACTCCATGAGGCAATATCAACTCCGACTCGGGGACTGTCCTCAACCGTCGGCTCACCAAGCTATCTAACTCGAAGCTATAAGATCTCAGGGACAATAACTTTGAGCACATAAAACATCCATGAGGCAATATCAACTCCAACTCGGGGACTGCCCTCGACTATCGGCTTACCAATCTATCTAAGTCGAAGCCGTAAGACCTCATTGCCGGCAACTTCGAACTCATAATCCCTCCACGAGGCAACATCAACAACATAAGCCCTCCATGATATCAACTCTGGCTTAGGGACTGTCCTCGACAGTCGACTCATAGCCGTAAGACCTCATAGCTGGCAACTTAAAACTCATAAGCCCTCCATGAGGCAACATCAAAACTATAAGACCTCAAGCAAGGCATGTACTGACTTATAACACCTTAAAAAGGCATAATCCCGATATCAAAGTCAAAGCTATATATTAAACTTATAAGACCCCTAAAAAGGCATACCCTCGATATAGACGCCGAGGCTATCTCACTCGGGGACTAAAAGGCTATGGAGAAATACAATGACCACCGTCATAAGGCTCCAGCCAAACTAACGCGACTCAGAGATGCCCGACTGTCGCCATAAAATCACAGGCCTCTAATTACTTCAAAAAGAACCGGTTAAGGGTCGTACCGACCTAATGCGTAAGAGACCAAGTCGCCAGCTACACTAAAGGTCATACCGACCTAATGTGTAAGAGCCCAAGTCGCCAGCTACATCGAAGTTCGTACCTACCTAACGCGTAAGAGCCCAAGTCGCCAGTTACAGGTCGTATCGACCCAAAATGCCCCAGGGCCGATTTAAAAACCTAAAGTCCAATGAGCTCCAGTCGAATCCAACTCAGAGACTAAGCCTGAAACGGTTAATTAAAGCGCCTAAGGGCAAAATGCGTAAGAGCCCAAGTCACCAGCTATAGGTCGTACCGACCCAAAATGCCTCAGGGCCGATTTAAAATGATTTAAAAACCTAAGGGCCAATAAGCTCAAGTCGAATCCGACTCGGATATTGAGCCCAAAACGGTTAACTAAAGCGCTTAAGGGCCAAATGCGTAAGAACCTGAGTCGCCAGCCACACTAAAGGTCGTACGGACCCAAATGCGTAAGAGCCCACGGACCAGCCTAAAAAGCCTCAGGGCCAATTTAACCCCAAGGGTTTCATCTCGAAGTTCAATTCATCGGGCTTATTATCTACAAGCAAATCAGAAAAAAACAAAGAATCTTTCATATATGTATGTGTATTACAAATATGCATTTACAATGCTCCCACATGAGGTTTTACAAAGAACAAAGAAGGAAAACCTAGTCTAATCTAGGGACCAGCTCCCTCGGAAGCCTTCAAATACCAGCATCGGCACTGGAAGAAAGGAAAAACTTGGCCTCGATCTCATCCGCCTTGGCCTGCTTTATCTCTTCTGAGAGATAAAAGCCCCTAGCATGAATCTCTTCGAGCGTCTCCCTTCGAGACCTACATCGGGCATACTCATTGCCACTCCTTTCTCTGTCAAAAGCTCCCCTCAGCTCAGCCCGAGCATCATAAACATCTTTCAAATAAACGGCCACCTTCTTATCGACCTTTGCTCGAACTTCTTCAGCTTCAGCCCGAGCGTCCACGACCTCGACCTTTATATTTAAAAGATCAATCTCAAGCTTGGAAATCCTGCTCGTCTGAATTGAGCTATCTTCTCGGGCATTACGAAGTTGTATCTCGAGGGAAGCAGCCTTGGCCAAAGCATTCCTTTGGGCCGTAACATGAACGCCTATTTGCGCCTTCAACGCATGAAATTCGGAATTAACTTGCCCGACCTCGCCCCAAAGGCGTTCCAGAGTTTCCATTTTTCTCTGCAGCTGAAGCACCGAAACATTAGTTTTTAGAATCGGGAAAGGGAGCATGCACTCCTTCAGGATAAGGGTTACCTGACGCTCGAGATTGCCTTCATAGTTTCGACTCCGATGCATCTCCGTCTGAAGATGTATCAACTCTTTCGTCTTCTTATTGCAAAGAATCTTGAGAGATTTTTCCTTACCCAAAGTTTCCCGCACCCTGGTCACACAGTGAAGCAGCTCGAACTTGAGTTTGTCAAAAACCTACGGAAGAGAAACTTTTGTTCAAAGAATGAAGATTCATAGCTGAAAAGCGAGCAAGGCCGATCAAAACTCACCTCGGAATAGAGATGCTGAGCCTCCTCAAAAGTTGAACATGCATCTACTGTCCTGGCCCCATCGGCCCCATTGAACCACTATCAATAGGGGCATGCCCACTCGAAACCCCACTTGGTCGGGTGGCCCCTGGTCCCGAGCGTCCCTCGAAGTACCTTAGAGGGCAGAAGCAGATGACGTTGAGGAATCTTTCTCTTTCTCTCTAGAGGAACCTCTTATTAGAAATTAGATCTCTCAGGCCTGACATAATCGGCAACCTCGGAAGGGCCCCCTACTCGAGCCGTAGACAAAGAATCATCCTCCCGAGGAGAGCTGATGTTCGTAGAATGACCGATGTATATAAATATCTCCTCAGCAACGACATCTCCCTTATGTCTCCGAGAAGTCCTCGCCCATTGAGAATGTCCTCATCTGTAGAGGATCTTTTTCGCTTATTCTCCTCCCTCGGGCCTTCCATCTCCTCGAAGGGGAATAGTCTCATCTCGGGGAATCCACCAACACCTGTGGTGGCAGAGTTAGTACACATAGAAGAAAGCGCTACTCAAAAGGCAACCACATGGCTCATACGATGGTGCTTTGCTTCCCATATGCCCTTCGACAGGTCACGCCACTTGCGTTCGTCATATGTTGAGGAAGCTGCCAGCCTCTGAGTCCAGTCCGCAAGATCGGAGACCTCCTCCAGCATCCACATGATCGCTGAGAAAGAGAAAAAGAAAAAGAAACACTCTTATAGATCGATAAGAGCAAAGGACACTAAGATACGACATGGTACTTACGTTTGAATTTCCATTTTTCAGGAAATGGTAGGAACTTCGTAGGAATGATATCGACGGTCCTCACTCGGATGAACCGACTCATCCATCCTCTGTTCTGGTCCTCATCATCGCTGGCAATGAAAGGCCTGGTGGATCGGCATCGTAATACAATCAGGCCACGACAATGCTGGGGCCGATATAATATAATAAGGTGGATAAGGGTAAACTCGAGATCAGCCTTTTAGGTAAATAACCTCATCATCAACACTATCCGCCAAAAGGATGGATGAATCTGAGCCAGGGTGACTCGGTACCTTTTGCAGAATTCGAGCACAAGTCGGTCGAGGGGGCCTAAGGTAAATGGGTACGTATACACAGTCAAGAATCCTTCTACATGGGTTATAATATTCTCTTCTCGGGAAGGTATCTGCATCATACCTACTCGGTGAAGTCGGCCCTCTCCCAGAGCGCTCTCTTCGAGCTTGCCCGGAGGTTGATAAATTCCTCCTCCTTTCGGGCACATAAAGCCTCCAACTCGACCGACTCCGACATAAGCTTATCAAGCTCCTCTCCACGATGAGTCAAGTCATCTTGGATCTCGGAGAAGGCTTAGTCATACAACTTCTTGACCTGCAACACAGAGAAGGAAAATCAGTAAACAAGAATAGAAATCAAAGAACAACATATTATTTCATGAATGTCACCTGCTTTTGGAGCCTCTCGGCCTCCTCGAGGGCAACGAGGGAATCAACATCGGTCTCCTCCTCTACCCCCTCGAAATAGTCTCTAAATGCATCATCCTCTCCACGAGAGGTCTCCAAATCGGAAACACCCCTGACTTGGGCATCTCGTATCTCCCTTGGAGAAAATGACGGGCCCGAGTGAAATCCACCGGCAACATCAGCCTCCATCGAGGCTTCTTCTCGATCCCGAAAATCTCCAGTTACAAGCCCTTCGAACTCCTCAACACGGACTGTTCCACGTCCGATGAGCATCTCGGGGACTGCACCCAAACCCTCATCGAGGGTCTCCTCTACACACGGAAGGTCTGCATCGGACGCCTCTAACTCAGCAGACGACCGCCCAATAACTCTCAAAGCATCATCGCTTCATTTTTCCTTTTGTACCAAAGAGAAAACATTATCACTCTCTTCCTCATCCCGCAGGTTCTCAGCGGCCGTCGAGGATAAGATCGTGGCATCGGTCTTGGGCTTCCGAGCCTTTTCCCTTTTTGACTTTGGAGACTCTTCCAAGGCCTATTTCTTCCTTTTCTTGTCCTTGTCGGTCTTCGGAGCCTCTTCCTCACCAGGTGGGGGAGGTCTCATCAACACGTCTTTGCCGAGGCCTGCACAAACGTGTTATATCAAAAAACATCACCATCAAAAGTTCTTACAAAGAATGAGAAAACAATAGCAACAAGAGCATACCGTGGTTCTTTTCCTGCGACCTTGTTTTAGCCAGCTCGTGCCATACGCGTTTGTTATATGGAAAGGCGGAGTCCAAAAGCCTGATCCACCCCGGAAGGTCCTGGACCGCACCGGGGAACCAGACAATGGCTACATAGTCGAAAGAAAGAGTATTCAGAATCGGTAGAAAAAAAGAGAGGTGATAAATCATAATCAATACGGGGATACTCACGTTTCATATTCTATTCCTCCGGAAACGACATTCTATCAGCATGGATGATGTCCGAAGTTCTGATTCTAACAAATCGGCTCATCCACCCTCGATCTTTATCCTCGTCGATGCAGGCGAGGAACACCTTGACAGATCGGAGGTGCAATTTAATTAGGCCCCCGCGGAAGAGGCGAGGGTTGTACAATCTGATCAGATGGTCGAGGGTGAAAGTCATTCCCTCGACCATATTGGTAATATGTCGAAACATATATATGATCCCCTAGAAATAAGGATAGATCTGACCGAGTGTCACTCAGTATTGATGACAAAAATCAAGAATCACCGGGTCAATCGGTGGAGAAGAAGAATCGACGGGGCCTAAGGTAATGAGGTATGTATATACACTGAGAAAGCCAGCCTTATGCGTGACTATGCTTTGGTAGGCTGTAGGGATCTCTACTCAGGCCGCCTCCCCCCAACGGCAGTCAAGTTTTACCCTCTCTATATCCTATACTACACTTATATATCGGGACATGTGCTCGCATTGGCCCGATGTAAAAGGGGGTTTTTCAATTGTGAAGTCAGAGATTGTGTCGAAAGGGACAGGGATGCATTGCTCGATGTTAGGAGGAGTTGTTGACTTTCCCTTAGACGGGCGTGATGAAGAAGAAGCTCCCCTTTTTTTGGAACCGTTTTGGAAGTTTTTGCCATGACTATAATCGAGTTTTGAAGTAAGAAGGCGAAGAAACAAACACAGGTAGAAGATAAGAATGGAAAGCATTTAGTAAAGGTTTGAAGGTTTGAAGAAGATTTAAAATTATGAAAAGGTAAGTGATTGAAGTATTTATAGAGGCCCTTTGGGCATGCTTGAAGCGGAAGGGTCGAACCTATGACGGTTCATGGGCTTCTCGAGAATTGTGTTGACAGCAACTTCTGCGCAACTTTTTATGTCACATCATTTAATGCTCTGAAGGGACTGACATAATAATAGGGTTGTCGAAGAGGCAAAAATTCAAGACCATTTCTTATCACTTCATTCTAAGAAATGCGGGGACTATCTGTATACGGATAAAATCGGAGAGCCCGATTTTACAATCATTACGATGCTCAGAAGGCTCGAGGGTTCGAGGTTTGGCATTGAGGGGGAATATCTAAGTCCCTCGACCTCGAGGCAGTGCAAATCAAAGATCAACGTGGAAAGGCGGGAAACTCCCAAAGGGCACGTGGTTAAAGTTGGCAAAATACACAAAATAGTGCAATGCCATATTGTGGCATTAAATGGCTGTACCAGCCATCTCTCTTTGCATTAATTACACATGTACTATGTTGGGATTCCACTCATATATAAAGGGGACCCTTGTCAGTTTGTAACACACATGATAGAGACATTAAATTAATTGAAGCACTAGAATCACATAAGACTTATCAAAATTTATAGTTCCCAATGAGAAGGGTATAGTAAAACTCCTTGGATCTCGACACTTTTGTGGGAGTTTATTTTGCAATACTGCGCTGCAACGCTTTTTTGTGAGCTTGACCACTATGGTCTCCTCTATTTTCCTCTTTTTTGTCAGGATCTCTTTCAAGAATTTAGCATAAGCCGAAATTTATGAGAGCACTTCTTTGAATGGTAAGTTTACATGAACCTGTTTCAATACATCCAGAAATCTCTCAAACTGCGTGTCCATCTTTTCTCTACACAGATTTTGAGGGAAAGGTAGAGCAGGCATATGCTTGCTCTCCTCATGTTCCTCCCTTCTAGATTTTTCTTCCTTCTTCTTTTTCTCAGCTTTCATTAGGACTTTCTTCTTCTTTTCATCATCAATTTTCAGCTGCTCCCCACTTTATTTTTCAAGTATCGCCTCTTTTTGGATCTGGGTGGGATCTTTCAACACTTGTGCACTTCTTAAGGTTACAACATTCGTTGTTTCATGGGATTTTTCTCGGTATCAGCAGGGGGAGTGACTGGAACCCTTTCATATAATATTGTTGCAATCTCTCCCACTTTATTCTCTAAATTGCGAATTGCTTCCCCTTGTACTTCAAATCTTTTATCAGTTTCCACAATAAAGGCCTTCATGAGATCTTCTAGACCAGGTTGATTGGGCTGTTGAGGCTGAAACTGCTGCCTCGACTAATTCATAAAACCAAAAGCTCCTTGTCCATGCAATTTGGGGATTTTTTGTTGCCATGCATTTGCGGTACACCCATGTTAACTCCATGAATGTTGGGGTGCTTCTGACCCATTGCATTAAAGTTATAATTTGCCACATCATTCATTTTCTCAGTTGAGGCTTAACACTCATGAGTAGGGTGTCCTCTTCCACAGATATCACAAGCTGCATGAGGCTCACTTTGTATTGTAGCTAAGTCTAGCTTCCGTATTTCTTTAGCCATAACATCAAGCTGTACCTACACATATGTATTAGCATCAACTTGGTGAACACCAATTGATCTTGTTCTTTCAGCACTCTTAGAGGGCCACTGATTTGCCTCGTCAGATAACTCATCAAGAATTGTAACTATCTCCTTTGGAGTCTTCTTCATCAATGGGCCTCTAGCTACATTGCTCAAAGTTCTACGTGAGGCCGGTGTCAATCCATCCCAAAAGTCCTGGAGTTGCATTCAGAGTTATATTCCTCTATGTTGACACTTTTGAACAATCTCCTTAAACCTCTCCCATGCTTCAAAAACAGTTTCAATATCATCCCATGTTCTAATTGATCCCGTGGGCAGGCTTCGAAGCCACTACTTTGCATCATCTTTGAGTGTAAAGGGGAATGCCCTTAAGTACACTGCATCTTGTGACACCCCATTATATTGAAAGGTGTTCATAATCTCCTCGAAGTCCATCGTATATGTATTTGGATCTTCATTCATCTTCCCTCTGAAGACACAACAATTCTGAAGGGTTTGAAGTAACCCTTGCTTCAACCCAAAATTGTTAGCTACAATTGGAGGTGGTCTCACACTTGATAAACCTTGGTTGTAAACCGGTCTAGCATAATCTCCTAGTGATCACCCATGCCCGGGAGGTATATTTCCAAATTGGTCTGCAGCTAAGGATTGATTTTGAGTAATTCTCCGAGCCCTTTCTTCTTCATAGATTATCTGTGCATCTCTAATAACTCCTTCCTCAGCATCCTGTGAAGATTTTCTCATTGTTGGGCTTCCTCTCTTACCGCCAAATCTACATTATCATCATCATCTCCAGCTATTATTTATTTTGTTGAGGATTGCCCAACCTTCTCTAACATCTCGATGATATTTCTGTACTTCCTCAGCTGTCACAATTGTTTTCTATCTCTGGTTCGTATGGTAGCACTGCCTTCCCAGAAGCTCGAGTCATGCACCAATCTTAACCTGAACCTGCGCACAGCCAAAGAACACCAATTGTAAAAAGGGAAAATAAAATAAAATAAAAATTCCTGAATTGGAACTACAAACTATTTCAAATACTATTGATTGCCAATCCCCAAAAATAGCGCCGAAATTTGACGAGCACAAAACACCACTTAATATTATGCTCACTAATTAAATATAATATAGTATAATATCGTATCCACAGAGATTGGAGTTAAACAATGTTCTTGTAGTTTCTAGCTTGATTGCTATCCAAGATGATCAACAATTAAATGTTATGTGACAAATACTTAAATTATGTAAGAATCTAAAGCTATTGACTAATGACAATCGATGCAAGGAATAGGCAAAGAAGTATATCACTGAGTGAATATAGGGTTTTGATAGGATAGGTGCAAGATAATTGTCTAGGATTTAACTCTAGTTAATTCACTTCCAATGTTCAAGTGAGTCTCTCGAATTTTACTTGATTATTAGTTCAATTGTTTAGAGAAACTCCTCTCTCGATTAAGTCTCAACCTCACAAGATGAACTAATTTAAGTTCTGTGAAGATATGCAAGAATATGTAGTGGATTGTTCTTTAGGGGAACCCCTCTCGATTATCCTCCTAACTAGGATTAATCAATGATTCAACTAGCCATTTCCGATTATGAAAAGGAATTAATGAACTCAACCATCAATGTAATGCAAAGATATCATAAGTTATTCCTCTCTCGATTACATGAACAAGTGAATATAGATGCAATAACTAAATCATCAAAAAATGCTTCAATACATAAAACTAGAGCTATAATCAATAAACAAATATCAATACACCATATCCATCGGACCCTAAAAGGAACTACTCTATAGACATGTAGTAATTCATCACAAATATAACAAAAATATAGGAAAACATAAATTCAATCCAACCTCGGGTCTTGAGTGAGGAAGGAATGATGAAATCCTTGTGATTTTTCTCCTCCAACTCTTTCTTAGCCTCCTTAGGATGATTATGTGTCGAAAAAGTCCAAAAAATAACGTTTTCCCATGTATTTGTACCAAGTAGGGTCAAGCCCAGATGAAACTAACTTTTCCTAGACGAAACAGGACATTGGCTATGTAAAAATTACACAAGTTTGCCACATGGGGCGACGCTCCATGCGGGGCATTAGTGGGGAAATCAAGAGAGATCAACTTCTGTCAAGCAGCCCAAAAATACACTGTTGTGTCACGCCCCAAATCGGGGGAGGCGTGGATGGAAATCGGTGCCTTGCTGGCCCTAATGAACCACTTTGTAACTCATGATCGTTATACTAAAACTGAACATACATAGGTCGAGTCGGCTGAACTCATTTATTTTGTAACTATCATGGGCCAACATGGCCACAACTCATACTGTACAACTGTAAGCGGCAAACACTGTATCAGCAAACCATCGTACTTAACACATGAATATATATATAGGCCGTCAAGGACTCTGATATACTGTACATCATGAACCTGTGTGTCTACAAAGCCTCTAAGATTATTCGACATCAAATGGGACAGGGCCCCAACCTAACGATAAGTTTGTAGCATAACTCTAACACGATGACTTATAGACTCGACTGCACTCCGAATGAAGTGGAGTTTTACCAATCCTTCACTGAATGATAACCTCGTCGACTATGGGGGCTCGTCAAACTGATTACTTATACATGCATGCATGAATGCAACGTCCACAATAAAAAGGACGTTAGTACGAATAATGTAAAAAGTATGTAAGGCAACAGAATAACTGAAAGTTGAAACTGAACTAATAATATAATAGCTGAAAGTAACTGGGAGTCAAAGATAACCTGAAGATATGCTTACCTGCTGATACTGACTCAACTCTCTCAATATAGTAAGTAAAATAGTTGTCCGGCCTTATAGGGCTCAGTATATATAACTGCTCTACCATAGTAGGCTCGCTCATAGGCGCTCGGCCATATTAGGCTCTGTATCTCGGCCATTCTGGGATTGCTCATAGGCACTCGACCATAGAAGGCTCGGTATATAACTTACGATCTGATCTGAGGTTTCCCTATAGGGGCCTGCCCATCGATTGTAGCTCGATGGTGGTGAAAATACGGTAATAATATATATATATATAGACTCTCTGCTCTCTTGGCTGACAGAATACAAAACTAAACTGAATATGAAGTCCCAATAAGGTAGAATGCTGTATCTTATGAGACTAGGAATATGTACATAAGTTCAGGAATATGAACTTCTCTTTATGTCTCGTTATCAAACACATGTACTTACTGGATCATGCCAAAATGAAAGAAAGGTTTAGCTTCAACATACCTTAACTCTGTTGAGTCCTTAACACCTTCCAAGCAATTCTTCAAACAACTCAACTCAATCTACCACAACATAAGGAGATTCAAAATCAGTGCTGAGTAAAGGATAAGTCCGCAACTTAAACTAGCTCATTTACGTAAATTTGGGCAGCATCTCCCCTATAACAAGGCCCTCCTCCAATACCATATACCAACAAAATAAAGAACAAAACAATAAAAACATGTATGAATCATTTTCCAACCTTATCTCCATGACAATATACCACAAAATAGCCCACACACCCTAATCACTTCATACATAAAACGACAACCAAAGTAGTGTCAAACAACCTTAAAAATGTAACGACGAACGACTAGCCAACCACCCTGTCATTATGTGGTATTTATACAAAACCTTTCCTTCCAAACTCCATGGTTATAGTAGAAAAATAGGCAACCCAAAAGCAACACGAAACAGCCCACAAAACAGTTCCACAAGTTCAACAACTCAAAATTGATTTTTCAGTTTATTACAACATGTTTTGACCTGCCTTTTCTTTCAAATTGATAAACACAACCAACAATAAATTATTAAGCCTATAATACAATAAACCATCCATGAATTCAAATTAAAAATAATTTTACAACCAGCCAACAATGACACAACAACAAACAACATACCACTCTTTCGAAACTCGCTAGGTCTAGTCTTTACGATCGAGTTACAACTCGTACAAGCCTAGATAATTGAGGGAGAGCCATAAATTTACATTGGACAGAGTAGAAGCCACGAAACCTATAACTTCTTCATAGAAAATCAGTCCCCAAACGCAGCTACATGAAGGAGAAATAGAAACTAGCAAGCTGTCTGGGCTTTTCGGCATTAGAATCATATCGTAAGACCCGAAATAACCTAGAGTTTGTGTGGGATTTTTGGGGAGAAGTTTGATGATAGGATATAATTACGTATTTTAGCCGCTTATTACACTCTAGTTTACTGCACATTAATTGAGTTTGAACTTTAATCGCTAGTGCTTTGCACTAATTGTGTGTTTTATGCCTTGTAGGAGTGATTCCGAGATATATAGATGTTATGAAATGAATTCAAGTGATTTGGAGCTTTGAAGTATGAGTTAAATCCCAAGTAATTAATCCATGATCGTGTTCAGGGGTCAAATTTTATAGTTAAGAACAAACGAAGACTCGAGTAGGCATATTGCGCACTGTCTAGTAAAATGGACATAACATTTTGCTCCGAACTCCATTAGGGCTATATAATATATAGTTGGAAAGCTAACTCAAAGGGATACAACTTTCATGTTTTATGTTTTCTCTAAACCGCGACCGCAGACCTGACGCGGATTGAGATAGAATGTTGGTAAATGACCGCGCCCGGACCGCGGTTGATCGCGACCGCGAGTGTCCAGGCCTGGAAACTTGTCCTTTTTCATGTAGAAGAAGGTATAATTGTTTGGGTACGACCCTAATTAGTATATATACATGGGAGACCGTTATTTTTGAGGGATTGGAAAGATTTGAGACAGAGATTCGACCTAAGGAGGCAGAGACACAATAGGAGCAAGGCGGGGAATTCTTCTACGAGTTTTTCCTTCCTCTTCTTGTTTTTCATTGTTGGTTATGACTTTTAGTATTGTATTTTTACATACTATTATGAATATATAATTTTTTATCTAGGATTTTGATGGAACCTTTTGTAGGATAAATTTGTGTTATGTTTTTATATAATTGAGCCGTTGGATTTCTCCACTTGTTCATTTACGTGTTTATTGTTGTTGATTGAATGTCCATCGATTGACTGTGCCTATTTATTATGTGTTTCTTGAGAAATGATACATATTTAGGTGGTTTTTGAACAATGTTAAACCTAAAGTATGTGATAAATCAATACAGTGGGTTTAAAGGTAGGTTTAGAAAGAACAAAACCTTGATGTGGTCATAATGAGCGGTTAGATAAAGCCAACTAGCGTAGTTAGAGAGAATATGTCTAGTAAATTATTGTAGTTGCTCGAGAGAGAATTACGGAACCTAAAGTGCTCACGACCAGTAGAGAATACATAGAAAAAATTGTAGAAAATATAGCGGAAAGGATTCCGACGATTGGGGAAATCATAACTCTAGACCTCCTAAATTTAATCTCCAACCCTTAGTATCTTTAGTTATTAATTTACTGCTTTAGTTTCTTAGTTAATTACTTAGATATAAAAAGCTTAATCTTTATAACATAAAAATTTAGTCGAGCTTGTTTTCTTTGCGGTATTGAACAGTTATAGCGAAACCTTAGTTCTCTGTTGGATTCGACTTCGAACTTTTAGACCGGATTATCTTTGCAGCGACCGCTTATCCTTTTTAGGACTAGAGTTGGGCTTGCTCAAATTTTGGTGCTGTTGCCGGAGAACTAACAGTGTAGCTGTAGGTGTACATATTGCTAGGTTTCAAATCTGAACTTTTTTTTTTTTTAGTATTTCATTTTTATTTTCTTTATTTTAGTTTTATTTGAAAAAAAACATGGCATCATGGAATTATGAGAGTGTTGATGTTGGTAATTCTACTTTTGATCCTCTTTATGCTTATTTTGGAAGAAACCACCCATGGCAAAAATATCAAAATATTGCCGAGAGCGAGTTATGTGCAACAACTCAATCTTATGTGTGGTATTTATGTGATATGTGTGGTGGTCAAGATGGTCACTTTCATGGTTGGGCTTATATTTCTTATCTTCCCCCAACCCCTTACTTTTATGGTTCTTCTTTTTCTTGTGAAGTTAATAAGAACAAAAAACCCAGGGATGATGACCTGACAGAGATCAAGGATATGCTAAGGTGACTTGTGGAACAAGATAATGAGAAACAACTGCACATAAAAATGCAAGATGCTACTATTCGCAACCTGGAGACACAAGTGCGTCAAATAGTTGAAGCATTTAATGCTCAACCAACTGATATTATGGATAGTAGCCGAAAAAAGCTTGTATTAGATGCAAAACTTGAGGTGCTAATTGAGGAGGTCAGAGTAGAACTCCAACAATCAATCGAACTAGATTTTGAGGATGCCGATGTTGTAGAAGGGATACTGGAGTCAACCAAGGACATTGATGATACATATTTAGCTGACTCTAGTGTCATGGGTGTTGAGGAAGTAGATAGTCCCGATGTCCATGTAGTTGAGTGCATTGGTCCACACTCCAAGAACTTTTCCACATTGTGTTTGGATGATGATATAGAAATAGAGTCATCCGAGCCGATTGAGGAGTCAAGGAATGAGGAACAAGGTGCCTACATTCTGGAATTCTTCTTGCCAGAAAGTCATAATTACACACCTTATCTAAAGGTCAAAAAGTGCAAAATACTACCTAGTTTCCTTGGGCCAATTAGATTCGTTCCACAACCCCAGAAGCATAATCATAAGCTTGAATCAAAACTTGGGGTTGAATTCATAAGCTCTAGGTGGAGGCAAAAAGTGATTCACGTCGTGCCGCGACGTTAAATCAAGCGCTTGTTGGGAGGCAACCCAGCTTTATTGCTTTCTTTTATTTTTTTTTGTTTTTTTTTTGTTTTTTTTTCTCTAAATTTTTGTAGTGTCGATTTTTTCATTTTTTAGGAGCATGGAATGCAAAGTCATTGGAAGGATTCTATAGCAAACCAGATGGTTGGAACTAAGTGTGAGGTACCCACACGAAAGACTAGGCCTGGGAGAAGTCTGAGTACCCAATGAGATGCTAGCGCTTCGCCCTTTGGCCTACCAGAGAGTTTCTTTTACCCTCTTATTAGTTATGGTATGCATTGGGGACAATGCACAATTTTAAGTATGGGGTGAGGAGATTGTCTGAGTGACTTTTCATTCAAATTTAGTTGTGTTAGTTTAATTGAATATTTTTTTTTATTTTACAAAAATAGAAAAGATTGGACTTTTCCCGGCGATGGATCTATTAGACAATTTTCTTGAGGGATTTAAGTCTAAAATTTTTCTTTTGTTAGGTAGTATAGCAATTCCCCCTCGGTTTTTCTTTGTGCCGCGGTTCTTTTCCAAGGGTTTTGTTTGAACCGAGTGTAGTTAGTTTTATTTATTTTTTTAGGAAGAGGAGCCATTGTGTTGTGTTTTGAATTGAAGAAATATCTCTTGACTTTGTTATGCCTTGAGAATAGTGAGTACTTTAGTTGTGACACTTAAGCTCAGTTTTTGACTCTTGTATAAGTACCTTAAATTGTATGATTTTAAATTTGCTTAACTGCTTTGACTAGAGTGTCTTGATGAATCCAATCCTGAGTGAGTTAAGTGCCATGTGTGTGTGTGAGATTTTTGTGTTATTCTGTGCATTGCATTTGATGTCTAGAACTTGCCTCGTGTGTTTGCAAAGCGAAATAGTAGTTTTGTTCAGTCTTGGAAGTGATATAAGCGTTTCTTTATTTATCCAGATATGTATATTTTACCTGCCTAATTGTTATGTATCGTAGTTAACCCCTTTGAGCCTGTAATCTTGTTTCTTTGGCAACCACATTACAAGCCTTACCCATTTTGTTTGAATTAACCATCTAACCTCTCATGAGCACATGAATTGTGATGATTTATGTAAAAGTTAAAGTGTTGGATGGTTGGTTTGGATTTTGAGTGGAACTAATGAAATAAGGAGAAAAGTGCACTGTTTTGAAAAAGTAAGAGTCACTTGAAAAAAAAATAAAAGAATTTTTTTTTAAAAAAATAACCTTGATAAGTGGTGGCTCTTGATGTAATTGTGCTTAAATAAGTATGGGGTAATATACATTAATGTGAAGGTGGAGTTTGGTTTGACATAAGTATGAGGTTTGAATGTTAAAGTATATGTATTAAAGTGCTTAGGGAGGTGTAGTCACTCTTATATCTAAATGTATCCTACCCGTCCCACAACCTACATTACAACCAAATAAAGTCCTAATTGATCATAGACTGAATAAACTCGATTAGTAGAGTAGTACACTACGAGCAAGCCTATGGTGCATTTTTTGTGGCATATGAATGTTATTTCTGAGAGTGAGTGGATTCTTTCTATCTTGAGTTCCTAATTGTTCTTAAATTTCATTGTGTGGAACTACTCTCTTTTGTTGTGTGAGGGCACTTGATTCATGAAGGAAAGGTAATGTCAGTGAGCTCTATGTTAGAGTAAGTGAGTGAATTGTGAATAATGCGTACTTGTAATTCAAATCTTGAGGTGAAGATGTTACGCTTTTGTGCTTAGTCTATTTTAAATATTCTTAGTGTGATGAGTTAGGAGAACTGTTTAAAAATGTCATGTCTATATAAAGTGTAGTTTGATTGCTCGAGGACGAGCAATGTTTTAAGTGTGGGGTGTTGATGATAGGCTATAATTACGTATTTTAGCCGCTTATTACACTCTAGTTTACTGCACTTTAATTGAGTTTGAACTTTAATCGCTAGTGTTTTGCACTAATTGTGTGTTTTATGCCTTGTAGGAGTGATTCGGAGCTATATAGATGTTATGAAATGAATTCAAGTGATTTGGAGCTTTGAAGTCTGAGTTAAATCCCAAGGAATTAAGCCGGGATCGTTTTCAGGGGTCAAATTTGATAGTTAAGAACACACGAAGACTCGAGTAGGCATATTGCACACTGTCTGGTAAAATAGACATAACTTTTTGCTCCGAACTCTATTTGAGTTATATAATATATGGTTGAAAGGTAACTCAAAGGGTTAAAAATTTCATGTTTTACGTTTTTCTAAATTCCAAAGGGAACAGAGTGAAAAATGCGGTTGAAACCGCGACCGCGGACCTGACGCAGACTGAGACAGAATGTTAGTAAATGACCGCGCCCGGACCGCGGTTGACCGCGACCGCGAGCGTCCAGGCTTGGAAACTTGTCCTTTTTCGCGTAGGAGAAGGTATAGTTGTTTGGGACCGACCCTACTTGGTATATATACATGGGAGAACGTTATTTTTGAGGGATTGGACAGATTTAAGACAGAGATTCGACCTAAGAAGGCAGAGACACAATAGGAGCAAGGCGGGGAATTCTTATACGAGTTTTTCCTTCCTCTTCTTATTTTGCATTGTTGGTTATGACTTTTAGTATTGTATTTTTACATACTATTATGAATAGATAATTTGTTATCTAGGGTTATGATAGAACCTTTTGTAGGATAAATTCGTGTTATGTTTTTATATAATTGAGCCATTGGATTTCTCTACTTGTTCAACTACGTGTTCATTGTTGTTGATTGAATGACCATCAATTGACTGTGCCTATTGATTATGTGTTGCTTGACAAAGGATACATATTTAGGTGATTTTTGAACAACGTCATTCGTAACGTATGTGAGAAATCAATACAACGGGTTTAAAGGTAGGTTTAGAAAGAACAAAGCCTTGACGTGGTCATAATGAGCGGTTAAATAAATCCAACTAGCGTAGTTCGAGAGAATATGTCTAGTAAATTATTGTAGTTTCTCGAGAGAGAATTACGGCACCTAAAGTGCTCACGACCAGTAGAGAATATATAGGCAAAATTGTAGAAAATATAGCGGGAAGGATTTCGACAATTGGGGAAATCATAACTCTAGACCTCCTAAATTTAATCTCCAACCCTTAGTATCATTAGTTGTTTATTTACTGCTTTAGTTTCTTAGTTAATTAGTTAGATATAAAAATCTTAATCTTTATAACTTAAAAATTTAGTCGAGCTTGTCTTCTTTGCGATATTGAACAATTATAGCGAAACCTTAGTTCTCTGTGGGATTTGACTCCGGACTTTTAGACCGGATTATATTTGCAGCGACCGCTTATCCTTTTTAGGACTAGAGTTGGGCGTGATAAAAGTTGCAGGGGTTCAATTTGGTTTTCTTGGTCTAAAAGATGGGTGAAATAAATGAGTTTAGAAGACCTTAAAAGTTCCCTCTTGACCAACTTTGGAGATTTTAATTGAGGCCTCTCCTTTTGGAAAGTAGGTGATGCACCTATTTGTCACCTACCAATCTGCATAGTCTCGCAAAAATGCGAATATCTCTCTACTCCAATGTTGTATCAATGAACGGTTTAATTCGTTGGAAACTAAACTCGTATATATTCAATTTGATAGATATATCATCCCGTAATACCAAGTATATTGGGAGAATTTCTTAGCTACATTTGACCTAGTTTTCAGCATATTTGTTAATGCAACTGGTGATGACCTTTTCCAACTTTTGTTCCACAGCTCACTTGAATTCAAAACCTAACACACGACTATCATACTACTAAAATAACTCATAACATAATCTCTTTATGATGTTAAGCACTCTAGTCTCACCCTAAAAATACATGTTATAACATTCCAACTTGTCGACTTTCGACGAAACTTATTTTCTTTAATTTGTTTAGCTTATAAGCATTCAAACTCTCTTGGTAATTGGTATTCATGATTTTAAATATTTTTAACCTCCAAGTTAAAATGATAACTTAATTTATATACTTCCAAAGATGATCTCATTTCTGAGCTTACATCGATTGACTTACGACGTAATCGTACGTACAGAAACATGGGGTGTGACATCATTCCCCCCTTTGGATCATTCGTCCTTGAATTTTGACTGATGCCCTTATTAGTATCATAACCTATAGGTATTACAAATACTTTACTGCCTTTCTTTTGCATCTAGGCAACTGTTCTATGAATAAATCCAAAGACTAGGGCATTTCCCGCCTTTCGGCCTGAATTCTTCCAATCTTGTAGCTGTTGCAACCTTCTGTTATGAAGCCTGTACGACTTTTCCCTTGTATGTGCGCCTATGCGACTCTTCTGTTCTTTTTCCTCCAGCTTTGAGCCAATCTCTAGGCCTCACTTTTGGAACATATATTGAACTATGACTAGTTTTTCCTCCCGGTATATATAGATGTACTGAAGTGCTTTGCTCGGTACTTTGTTGAACTTATGACTATTGCTATATCTTGTTTCGTAGCCTTGTATATCTATCCTTATGGATTTACTACATCGAGGTAGGTTGTACTATACCATAACACTTTCTTCGATTTATTATTACCGAGGTTTGCTACCCAACTCCAGGCTACTCTCTCGCTGCTTATTATATATATATAAATCTAAGTCCTTTAGTTCTTCCTCATTTCTGTTCATCTTAAGAATGACAGGCTAATATCATCTAATACTTTAGAATTTTTATCCGCCTATTGTTGATTCACATTAAGGTTGATCTATAATGTACCTCTGATAACTTGAAACCTCTTACGTAATACATTTTCACTAGGGCTCACGTCTCACCGGGGAACATCTGGAGTTATTTTCCTGATCCATTGGGGGCAATACTATACTTGAATAACTTTATTTCGTTGCATCCCAACGCAATTCACCTTATAGGGTATTTTAATCTTGTAAAATTCATGAAATCCCTTTTCTTTGAATCATTACCCAATCAAATGCCTAAACGTCATCCACTTATCTATCACAATTACACCCTTATTCTACCTCTAGGGCAGCATTCCATCTCATCTACATTCTCCTAGTCATAAACTCCTCTGAGTTCACTCATGCTATACTGAGCTTTTTATAACTTTATGGAAACCATCAAATTTCTTGTTGTGATGGATTTAATCCCGAGGACTAACCTATTCTCGTCACCTTCTCACTCACCTTTTCTTATCCTTACTCATGTCTACCAAAAACCTTGTTGCTTTACCATACTTTAGCTTGCGACCTACACATATCTATTTATACTACTCGAAATCTTCCTTTAAATTTCTAGCACCATATATTTTCTTTTGTGCCTTCTCAATTGTCTTTAAGTAAGCAATGACTTTTCCTAGTTATTATGCCACTTGTTGCATTAATACTTGGCTAATCTTGGTTCCCACAAATACTGGAATTTCCCGTAACTTATATGATCTTAAATATCACCTTTGATTTTTTTATTTCCCGTTAATTAGCCATGATGGTGCCACATTCTTATGGAGTGTATACAATATTGTAGTGAGACTATTGTTACAGGACCCTCTTATTTATGTCATTATGATTAAATTGAAGTCTCCTTCACTTTCTCCACATCTAGTCTTTCTGTGTGTACTTAAGGAGGCCTTATTGAGAGTTTGTTATATTGTATACTCAAAGGAATTTTCAATGTTATTACTCGCCTACAAATATCCTTAGTAAATACCTCCGTGCCCTAATGATCGTAGGGTTACTTCTAAACTCAAATTTTGATTGACTCTTAGTGGCACTATATTTTCATAACACTTATATGATACCTTTAATTATCCCAACTCCTATGTGAATTTTTTTTCTTTTCAACAATTGCGATCTCATATCTGCGAGACTGAATTCCATATGCTGGGGTTCAATACATTTATCTTGCACGATCTGTTGATTTATTTGTATCCTCTTGTCTAACCATAACTAGACTCTTCCTGAGTCAACTGCTAACTACTCGTTGGTCCATTATCATATCTATATTCCTTGTAATCACTCTTGGGTTATATCCTTTGTCTTAACTTACCTCTCACACTGGCTCCTTATAAATCAATAACACCTCGGGGGAACCCTTCTATACCGGGGATGATTGAATTTCTTACGCAGAAGGGTGACACTTAGTGTAACTGGCGCACTTAGTCCCTTAAGCTTAACTTTTCTCACCGTGCTTGCTTTGAAAGCGTCTTCCTGGATGAACTTTAAAGGTCACTCTTCTGTTGTCTATTCTATTATTGCTGGAACACGATCTCTGAAATTCTCACGATGTCGACTATTATCAAATCTTCCGATCCCTAATGCATGTTCAATATATCTTTTTCACTATCCCATACTGATTTCTATTACTCTAGGGGTCTAACGTTTCCTTCTGGTAATCACCTTGGAGTCACCAACTCATTTTTCGAAATGGGGATATGACTTTATGACTTATACTATTTTATTACCTCAAGGCATCTCACTTCTTGTCATTTCCTTCACGTGACAATATACTCTGTCACCGTGCCTTATTTTGATTTACCGTTATCATCCGTTTATCAAATCTTAATCATAATGCTTCATTCACTCTCTTCTTATTCTTCGGCAAATATTTTTGTCTAGTACGATATTTTGAAAACTATACCAGAATGTTCTTTCACTTTTAGCTCCTCTTGCTTCATCTCACTGGCTCTTCGGAATGCCTAATATTCCCTTTTTTTCTTTTTTCTTTTTTTTTACTCAGGGCTGGAGTCATACTAAGGTAAATATTTATCCGTACCCTTCTTCACCTTGCTTTTTTTACTTGCTGAAACTTGTGTCTACTTTCCGATTCTCTTAATACTTTTTACTATATGACTGGATATGTATTCTTGCCTTAGAATCCTTATCTAGAAGCTTACACATCTTAGTACACCCATGATCTGCTGGATACCTCACATTTACTCAACATAAGCATGATGCAAAATCAAGTACCTCTGACTCAACTCTTCCACAACAACATTCAATCTCTTACCAACTGTCTTTCTAAATATAGGTATCGTTATATTACGAATAAAATAGAAATTAGGAGTTCTAGTTCTTACAACTGAGCTCTACCATACGATCTAGAGTAAGAAGAAAGAGTGACATTCCTAAATGCTCTATAGCCTCCTACTTATAAGTGTGGTGCAAAACACACCCAAAAACAAGACTTTACTAGAAACGACTTGTAGACTCCACAGGACAAAACTACTCTGATACCACTTTTTCACGCCCCAAACCTAGGGAGGCATGGCTGGCACCCGGTGCCGTGCTGGCCCGAGTGAACCACTTTTCATCTCATGATCGTTCTATTAAAAATAGAACATACATAGGTCGAGTTGGCTGAACTCATTTCTTTTTTAACTATCATGGGCCAACATGGCAACAACTCATACTGTACAACTGTAAGTGGGAAAACGCTGTATCAACGAACCATCGTACTTAACACATGTATATATATAGGTCGTCAAGGACTCTAACATACTTTACATAATGAACCTGTATGTCTACAAAGCCTTAAGATTATTCGACATCAAATGGAATAGGGCCTCGTCTTAACCATAAGTTTGTAGCATAACTCTAACACGATGAATTATAGACTCGGCTGCACTCCGAATGAAGTGGAGTCTTACCAATCATTCACTGAATGTTAACTTCGTCGACTATGAGGGCTCGTCAAACTGATTACTTATACATGCAGGCATGAATGCAGCGTCCACAACAAAAAGGACGTTAGTAGGAATATTGTAAAGAGTATGTGAGGCAAGAAAATAACTGAAAGCTGAAACTGAATTGATAATATAATAGCTGAAAGTAACTAGGAGTCAAATATAATCTGAAGATATGCTTACCTGCTGATACTAACTCAACTCTCTTAATATAGTAAGTAAAATAGATGTCCGGCCTTATAGGGCTTGGTATATATAACGGCTCTACCATAGTATGCTATCTCATAGGCGCTCAGCCATTCTGGATCGCTCGTAGGTGCTCGACCATAGTAGGCTTGATATATAACTTACCATCTGATCAGAGGTTGCTCAATAGGGGCCGCCCATCGATTATAGCTCGATGGTGGTGAAAATACTGTAATACTGTATATATATAGACTCTCTACTCTCTTGGTTGACAGAAGACAAAATTAAACTGAATATGAAGTCCCGGTAAGGTAGAATTCTGTAACTTATGAGACTAGAAAAATGTACATAAGTTCAGGAATATGAACTTCTCTTTATGTCTCGTTATCAAACACATGTACCTACTGGATCATGCCAAAGTGAAAAAAAGGTTTAAACTTAACATGCCTTAACTCTGTTGATTACTTAATACCTTCCAAGAAATTATTCAAACAGCTCAACTCAATCTACCACAACATAAGGAGATTGAAAATCAGTGCTGAGTAAAGTCTAAGTCCGCAACTTAAACTAGTAGCTCATTTACGTAAATTTGGGCAGCATCTCCCCTGTAACAAGGCCCTCCTCCAATACCATATACCAAAAACACCAAGAACAAAAAAATATCAACATGAATGCATTATTTACAACCTTATCTCAATGACAGTATACCACAAAACAGCCCACACAGTTTAATCATTTCATACATAAAACGAGAACCAAAGTAGTGCCCAACAACCTTAAAAATGTAACGACGAACGACCAGCCAACCACCTTGTCATTATGTGGTGTTTATCCAGACCCTTTATCCTCCCAAAATCCATTAATATATTAGCAAAATATGCAACCCAAAAGCAACACGAAACAACTTACAAAACAGTCCCACAAGTTCAGCAACTCAAAATTGATTTTTCAATTTACGACAACACGTTTCGACCTGTCTTTTATTTCTAATTGAGAAACACAGCCAACAATACATAATTAAGCCTCTCATACAATAAACCAGCCATTAATTCAACTTAAAAATAATTTTACAACCATCCAACAATGACGAAACAACAAACAACATACCACTCTTTCAAAACTCGTTAGGTCTAGTCTTTATGATCGAGTTACAACTCGTACAAGCCTAGATAATGGAAGGAGAAACATAAATTTACCTTGGACAGAGTAGAAGCCACGAAAACTATCCCTTATTCATCAAAAATTAGTCCCCCAATGCATCTAAATGAAGGAGAAATAGAAATTAGCAAGCTGTCCGGGCTTTTCGGCATTAGAATCATATCGTAACACCCGAAATAACCTAGGGTTTGTGTGGGATTTTTGGGGAGGAGTTGCAGGGGTTCAATTTGGTTTTCTTGGTCTGAAAGATGGATGAAATAAATGAGTTGATAAGACGTTAAAATTTTCCTCTTGACTGACTTTGGAGCTTTTAATTGAGGCCTCTCCTTTTGGCAACTAGGTGATGCACCTACTTGTCACTTACCAATTTGCGCAATCTCGTGAAAATACGAATATCTCTCTACTCAAATGTTATATAAATGAAAGGTTTAATCCGCTGGAAACTAGATTCGTAGATCTTCAATTTGGTAGGTAGATCATCCCATGATTCCAAGTATATTGGGAGAATTGATCAGCTACATTGGACCTGAATTTCAGCATAT
Organism: Nicotiana paniculata; assembly: GCA_005239505.1. Taxonomy (NCBI): domain Eukaryota; kingdom Viridiplantae; phylum Streptophyta; class Magnoliopsida; order Solanales; family Solanaceae; genus Nicotiana; species Nicotiana paniculata. The sequence continues at coordinate 49,964 of MDKI01023109.1, read as the reverse complement.
TTGTTAATGCAACTGGTGATGACCTTTTCCAACTTTTGTTCCACAACTCGCTTGACTTCAAAACATAACACGTGACTATCATACTACTAAAATAACTCATAACATCTCTTTATAACATTACGCACCCTAGTCTCACCCCAAAAATACATGTAATAACATTCCAACTTGTTGACTTTCGACGAAACTTATTTTCTTTAATTCGTTTAGCTTCTAAGCCTTCAAACCCTCTTGGTAATTGGAATTCATGATCTTAAATATTTGTAACCTCCAAGTTAACATTATAAATTACTTTATATACTTCCAAAGATGATCTCAAATCTGAGCTTCAATGAATTTACTTACGACGTACTCGTACGTATGGAAACATGGGGTGTGACATTGCTGCCTCGCACTATGCGTTGCACAGTGCGTCGCATCAGTGCAAATTTCTTAGAGTACAGATTAAATCTTGATTTTTGACATTCAAACTTGGTCCTCTACCCCCAAAAATGATCCCGACTTAATTCTTTGGGTTTTTACTCAGACTTCAAAGATCCAAATAGATCGAATTAGCTCCATAACATCTACATCACTGGAATTACTCCTACAAGGCATAAAACACATAATAAGTTTAAAACACTAGTGATTAAACCTCAAACACAAGTAAAGTGTAGTGAACTAGAGTACAATAAGTGACTAATACTCAAGATTATAGCCTACCATCAGATCTCACCTTCCTACTCAAAGCATTAGCCTTCCCGGGATGATAAAGAACGATGATATTATAATCCTTTACTATCTCTAACCACCTCTGTTTCCTCAAGTTCAGATGCTTTTGTTTAAATAAGTGTTGTATACTCATGTGATCCATGAACACTTCACAAGACACAACTATAAAGATAGTGCCTCCAAATCTTGAGCGCTTGAATAATGGCTGCTAACTTGAATTTATGCACTAGGTAGTTCTTCTCATGGGGCCTCACTTGAAAACGAATCATAAGTAATCACTCTACCCTACTGCATCAATATACATCCAATTCTAAACCGCGAAGCATCACAATAGATTGTATAGGAACCCTAAACTGAAGGTAAAACTAGAATAAGAGCTGTAGTCAAGGTAGTCTTGAGCTTCTGAAAGCTCTCCTCACACTCGTCAAACCACCTAAATGGGGCACCCTTCTGCGTCAATCTAGTCAATGGGGATGCAGTAGAGGAAAACCCCTACATGAAATAATGATAATATCAAACCATACCTAGAAAACTCTGAATCTCAGTAGCAGCAGATGGTCTGGGCAACTTCTCTGAACTGCCTCAATCTTCTTCGGATCTACCTTAATCCCCTCACTAGACACCACATGGCCTAAGAATTCCACTGAGTCTAACCAAAACTCGCACTTAGAGAATATAACATATTTCTTCTCCTCCCTCAAAGTCTGGAGCACAATTCTCATGTGCTGCTCATGCTCCTCTCGACTGCGAGAATACACCAATATATCATTAATAAACACAATGACAACGAAATCCAGATACAGTTGAAACACGCTGTTCATCAAGTGCATGATAGCTGACGGGGCATTGGTCATCCCACAAGATATCACTAATGTCACGCTCCAAAACCTAGGGACGAGACCGGTGCCTAACCGGATGAATCCGATCAAGCGGACCTGGAATGCCTTTCCTACCCAACGCATTAACCCCTGTTCATAATCTACAATATTTCATGGAAAGTAGCGAATTAAATATTGAGCATGGATTACAACTTAAGTTCATTTCTTCTTTAATATTTAATAGTTGATAATCCCAAAAACATACAAGTTACATATAACATTTCCAATATGATCCACGATCACGAGTGAATACAACTGCTTCCCAAAATATACATATATAATACCCACCTCATGTCTACGGATCCTCTAGGAATACTAGGCGTTTACATAGACTTGCCGATAACAAGGCCCCAACTATACCTTTTACAACATAAGCAAAAGATAATGATATAGTCCACACACGGCCCCGAGAGGAAATGAGGCTCGCCAAACTAACGGCGGGCTGAGCTACCTATTATAGAGCCACCTACATCCATATAAATGATGTAGCACCCCCGGCAAAAGGTACGTTACTACCATGGAATAGTACTAGTATATATGAACAAGATTTACTCTAAGTAAAATCAAACAATACACAGATAGGAGATAGTCAAAGAAACCAAACAGATACTGCACAGAGATACACGAAACACAAATGAGAGTTCCACAGTTTCTTATTTCCATCATTCTCCTGTTGCGGCGCGCAACCCGATCCTATCTTACAATCATATTCCACCCTTATTTCTTCTATTGCGGCGTGCAACCCAATCCCGCCGTACAGTTCTGTTGCGGCGTGCAACCCGATCCCACCTTACAATCACATTACACCCTTATTAATTCTGTTGCGGCGTCCAACCCGATCCCACCTTACAATTCTATTCGATTCCAACATCAACCAATCAATTCAATCACGAGGATTTTTCATTATCAAGAATATACATTCGTAACAATCAAATAACCGTGTGAAATCAAGGCCATAGTAATCTTTACCAAACAGTGAGTCATATACAACATACCATCAACATATAGTTCAATTAGATAAATCCACATTTCTTTTCCATTACTTGCTACACAACATTTAGCACTTAGATTCATTCAACAGTTTGATTCATTATCATTTCTTTCATTTTGTAGCACATCCTCTCATACCGATGTATTCAACATTTAACGAGCTTTGCACATGATAGAATTAGCAACAAAGAATTACCTTTTTACAATGTCACATAGCATAGTGGCATGGAAATTAACTAGGACAATCAGAGAACAGAGTCTTACGCTTCAACACATTAGTACAATCGATTCACATATGCATAAGCTAGAAACTCATACCGAATGCTCGGACACCAACAAGGTGACTCTACGAAGATTAAAGTTAGCCATACATACCTCTAGTCGAAATTTCCTCTTTAATATCTATTTTCAACCCATCGAATCTTCTATCGCCTCCAATCTAATTTACAAGATGCCATGTTTAGATGTAGAATTTGAAATCATGAACTCATTTGGGTATTTTACCAAACACTATGTGATCCCTTATATTAACTAGCCCCCTTTTTAGTGAAACATTGCCCTAGCCTACTTCCCTTTTCTAGACTATAGAAGATTATTCACATGCATGCAAGGTTTTAGCTTTTATCATCAAGAACCAATTCATGCGTGTTCCATTTTTAACAAAAAACTGAGAATTGAATGGAAATGGGGTGAAGTCTTACCTCATATGGTGAAGAAGATGACGACTACTCGATTAATTCCAGGCCTGAGTAGAGATGGAGGACCAATTTGGGGAAGATAGAGACTTCTCTCACTAGAACCGACTCTCACTTCTCTCTATATTAATCAAACAACCTTTAAAAATGAAGGGGAGAGGTGTTTTATAAAGCTGGGGAACGGGTTTTAAACTTAGAAATTGGAAGCCCCGAAGCAGGTATGCGGTCAGGAATGCGATCACATTCCTATTGTGTGGTTCGCATACGCATCGCATAAGTGGCCTTCAGCTGGGCCAAAAAGAGAAGCAAACTGCCCAGGTATCAGACCACTATGCGGTCCGCATACCTGTTATGCGATTGCATAGTGCGTCGCATAACTCCCTTTGTAATAATCAAGATGCAAGAGTGAGACAACTATGCGGCCCGCATTCGTGAAACGCGATCGCATTCTAGGCGGCATAGCTATCCTCAAAATGGATAGCAAACTATCCAAGTATGTGACCACTATGCGGTCCACATACCTGAATTGCATAGTAGACCGCAGACCTGCGCAAATCTAGAAAATTATATCTTTTAAGTCCTGCGGTACTTTTTACTCCACAAGGGTCCATTTTATGAATTTCTACAGTTATAACTACATGGGGACTCATTCGGGCATTGTTTTTAGACTTGAAATTTTACGGGTCTTTACATTCTCCCCCACTTAGAATCATTCGTCCTCGAATGAGGATCAGGGAATCACTTAGTTAAGAGAACACAAAACATGCCAATCCCCTAAATTTTTACGAACTCCGATATTTCCTGAAAATTTTGCCAGAGTTTCCTTTGTAATTAGGCCTATCTACCTGTCAGAGAGCCTCCGTAACACATTTTAACCAATTCCACACATTTTTAGTTACTCTATCAACTTGCACATAATCCGATCATTTCAACAAGTTGCATATAATTCAATTACTTCCACAAGCCTTACATTTTTCACTTAACTCCACAATTTGCACATAATTCAACTGTTACAATGAGTTACATATAATTCAACTATTACAATGAGTTGCACATAATTCAGCTATTTCAAGGAGTTGCACATGATCCAATTAATCACAATAGCATATACATTTGTGGCACAAAGTTTGAGAAATCACAATAGTAGGGTAATTAGGGGAGTGGAGTGTTTTGCACAAAATTTGACACCAATGTAATTGCTTAGAGATGACAACTTTCAAAACCACTACCGGATTTATTCAACCAAGTGGAGATATTTCCCTTTCATTTCATTCTCCGCTTCCCATGTTGATTCTTCGACTTGTTGACTCTACCATAATACTTTGACCGAAGCGACCTCTTTGTTTCTCAACCTACGAACTTGCCTATCAAGAATATCAATCGGAACCTCTTCATATGACAACTTATCATTAGTTTCAATGGTCTCAACCGACACGATGACTGATGGATCTCCAACTACCTTCTTCGGCATGGACACATGAAACACCGGGTGAACTAATGACATCTCAGGGGGCAATTCCAGCCTATACGCCACCTGCCCTATCCTTTGAGATATCCAATATGGCCCGACATACGTTGGGCTCAATTTCCCTTTCTTCCCGAACCGCATCACTCCTTTCATGGGAGACACCTTCAAGAATACCCAATCATCTACTTAAAACTCCAAATCTCTTCGACGAACATCCGCATAGGATTTCTGACGACTCTGAGCAGTCTTCATCCTCTCCTGAATGACTTTAAATTCTTCCATAGCTTGGTGCACAAGATCCGGTCCTAGCAGTTCCGCCTCACCAACCTCGAACCATCAAATCGGAGACCTACACCTTCTTCCGTACAATGCCTCAAATGGGGCCATCTGAATACTAGCATGGAAACTGTTATTATAAGAAAATTCTATAAGCGGTAAGCAATCATCCCAACTACCCTGAAATCTAATACGCAAGCCCGTAACATATCTTCAAGCGTCTGAATGGTCCGCTCTGCCTACTGTCCATTTGCGGGTGGAAAGCTGTGCTGAGATTTACCTGCGTACCCAAACCTTGCTGAAATTTCTTCCAAAAGTTAGCTGTGAACTGGGCCCCTCGATCCGAGATAATAGATACTGGAGTGCCATGGAGCCTGACTATTTCTTTGATATACAACTGAGCATATTGTTCTGCAGTATCAATGGACTTGACTGGCAAGAAATGTGCCGACTTCGTGAGCCGATCCACTATTACCCAAACTGAGTCGAACCTACGTGGAGTGCGAGTTAACCCTATCACGAAGTCCATATTGATCATCTACCATTTCCACATCGGTATTTTCATAAGCTGTGCCAACCTACCGGGCCTCTGATGCTCGGCCTTCACTTCTTGACAATTTGGACACCTAGCCACAAAGTCCGCCAATCCCCTCTTCATACCATTCCACCAATAAATCTCCTTGAGGTCATGATACATCTTTGTAGAACCTGGGTGTACGGAATACCTGGAATTGTGAGCCTCTTCCATAACTCTCTCCCGAAGATCATCCACATCCGGAAAACATAGCCTCCCTTGGCACCGCAAAACACCGTCCTCATTTCCAAGTGAAAATGCTGTAGTCTTGTGATTCAGAATTTCTTCTCTCAACTATGACAAGGCTAGATCCCTGAATTGCTTTCCCTTGACTTCCGCTACAAGCGAAGACTCCGTTACATTACGCACCACGACATTCCCTTCATCTGAGGCCGAAAGACATACTCCCAGACTGGCCAACTGATAAACCCTAGCCAAAGGCCTCTGACCTGCTTCCAAATGAGACAAGCTACTCATGGATTTCTGACTAAGGGCGTCGGCTACCATATTCTCCTTTCCTGGATGGTACAAAATATTCATTCATAATCCTTGAGCAACTCTAACCACCTCCGTTGCCTTAAGTTCAACTCCTTCTTCTTGAATAAATACTGAAGACTCTTGTGGTCTGTGAACACGTCCACATGGAACCCATAAAGATAATTCCTCCAGATCTTCAATGCAAACACAACCGCCACAAGCTCCAATATCATGCGTCGGGTAATTTTTCTCGTGATTCTTGAGCTGCCGAGAATCATATTCTATTACCTTACCACATTGCATCAATACACACTCCAAACCAACCCTTGAAGCATCACAATACACCATAAACCCTTCTGAACCTTCTGGAAAGATCAACACTGGCGCCGAAGTCAATCTTGATTTCAATTCTTGAAAACACTTTTCGCAAGCATCGGATCACTGAAACTAAACCGCTTTCTGCGTCAGCTTAGTCAATGGGGAGTCGAGGGTAGAGAATCCCTACACAAACCTCTGATAATATCCATCCAAACCCAAGAAGCTGCGAATCTCTGTCGGGGTCGTTGTCCTAGGCCAATCCTTTACCTCTGCAATCTTTTGGGGATCAACCCGAATCCCTTCCCTGGAAACAACATGGCCCAAAAAGGTTACTGATTCTAGGCAAAACTCACATTTTGAAAACTTTGCATACAACTGGTGCTAAGAGTCTGCAGAATTGCCCTGAGGTTATTAGCATGATCTTCCTAACTTCGCAAATAAACAAGGATATTGTCAATGAAGACAATCATAAAGGAGTCAAGAAACAATTTGAAAACCCGGTTCATAAGATCCATAAAAGCTGCTGGGGAATTTGTTAGCCCAAAGGACATTACCAGAAATTCAAAGTGCCCATATCGAGTCCTAAAGGCAGTCTTAGGAATATCCTGCTCCCTGATCTTTAATTGGTGATACCCGCACCGCAAATCAATCTTTGAGAAGAACTTAGCACCTTGCAATTGGTCGAACAAATTATCTATCCGGGGCAATGGGTATTTGTTTTTGATTGTGACCTTGTTGAGCTGCCGATAATCAATACACATCCGGAGCGATCCATCTTTCTTTCTGACAAAAAGAACCGGTGCGCCCTAAGGCGACACACTTGGCCGAATGAAACCCTTTTCTAATTGATCTTTTAATTGTTCTTTTAACTCTTTCAATTCTGCTGGCGCCATTCGGTAGGGTGGAATAGATATTGGTTGCGTATCTGGCAAAACATCAATCCCGAAATCGATCTCTCTATCTGATGGAATCCCAGGAAGCTCGTCCAGAAATACTTCAAGAAATTCATTCACAACAGGCACAGATTCAGGAGCAGGCACCTCTGAAGTGGTGTCCACAACCCGGACCAAATGGTAGATGCACCCTTTTCTGATCATCTTTGAGGCCTTAAGGTAGGAAGTAAGCCTACCTCTTGGCACAACATTAGTCCCCTTCCATTCAATAGCTGGTTCCTTAGGAAACTCGAGCCTCATAATTCTGGTTCGGCAGTCGAGTTTAGCAAAGCACGAATAGAGCCAATCCATCCCCATAATTACAACAAAATCTACCATTTCTAACTCAATAAGATTGGTTGTGGCATCCCGACCACGCACCGTGACAACAAAATTCCTATAGACTCGCACGGCCGTGATAGAATCACCAATCGGAGTCGACACAGAGAATGACTTGTGAAGCTGTTCGGGTTCTATCCCAAAACTTGAAGTAATAAATGGAGTAACATATGACAAAGAAGACCTGGGATCAACAAGAGCATACATCATGTGAATGAACAATTAGAATAGCTGTGACAACAGCTGGAGAAGCCTCCGCACTCTGGCGATCACTCAAAGCATAGAACCGGCTGGGTCCCCTTTGAACCCGTGCTCTACCCCTAGCTGGACCGCACCCTGCTGGTGCTGGAGGGAATTCTGAAGACGTAGTAGCTGAAGAACTGGATGGCTGAGCAGTGCCCCTACCCGTGCCCTGGCTGGGTGTATGACAGTCTCACTGAACATGGCCTCTCACTCCACATCAATCGCATACCAGGATATCCAAGTAACAAGGCTCAGAATGAAACCTCCCACACTTAGGACATGGGGCCCTTCACTGCTGCTGGAATATCCCACCTGAATGACCCGACTAATGGAAACTCCTGTTGTCTGAACCTGGTCCAATGCGATCTCCCTGCTAATAACTGTGCCCTGATGGCGGGGCACACTGGCTGAGGACTGAGCACAGAACTGAGATGGCCCTGATGACTCTTTCCCAAGGGCTGATCTCCTTCCTCCAACTGAACTCCCATGGTTGCCCACTGACCGTCTCTACTACTAATCTCCCTCTATATTCTTATCTTTAATTTCCGAGCATCTATATCCCGGGCAAATCCCACAATCTTCCTGTAGTTCATAGATGAATGCAGAGCAGCTATAGCAGCTTCATTAATAACCAAGGGACCAAGGCCCTGAACAAACCGACGAACTCTAGCCTCCATAGTATACACCATGTGAACAACATATTTGGAAAAGCGCACGAACTCCATATGGTACTCCCAAACACTCATGTTTCCATGCCTAAGGGCCTCAAACTCTGCAACACGGGCTGCCATAATCTCGGCAAGCAAGAAATAATCCATAAAGGCATCCACAAACTCCTCCCACCTTGCCGGATGGCTCTCCTCTCCACGAGAACTCTCCCACATATCGAACCACGAATATGCCGCTCCCTTAAGATGATAGGAAGCCAACTCTACCCCCTCTGTCTTAGTATCCCTCATAACTCAGAGGGTCTTGTACATCTCATCAATGAACTCCTGAGGATCAGCTCTGGGTCGGTGCCTGTGAACTTTGGAGGGGCTAACCGCAGAAACTGGTTGACCCTGGAATCTGAAGAATCCCCTTGCTCGCTAGAGGACGCAGGGGCAGCATGTGATCTTTGGGCCTGGGAGGCCACTAGCTGAGTCAACTTCTGAATAGCTCCCCTAAGGTCCGCATCGGAAATACCAAGACCGGAAGCTGGGACTGAGGAAGGATCAGGAACATCAGGGGGAGGGACTCTAGCACCATCCGTCGGAGCAAGAATAGGAATATCCTGGCCTGGGATGGTAGAGTCAGGCAGATTTAGGGTCAGGGAATCATTCTCACCCGCACCATCAGATAAGGAATTCACGACCACTCCTGGGGTGGCATTGGCCTCTTGGCCGAGTCAGGCTCTCTTTTTGGGTGCCATTTACTGAAAATTGGAAAAATGCACAAGTTAGAGATAGACAACCTCACCTTCCACCACATCGCACGATACATAATAACAATAAAGGGTATTTTCCTAAATGTCCATGCAGCCCCCTGATTATAGATGTGGTCGACAACACACCGTTAAGAAGGGATCTACTAGACACGGCTCTAAGACTCCTAGGACACTTTTAAAACCTAAGGCTCTGATACCAAGTTTGTCATGCCCCAAAACCGAGGGACAAGACCGGCGCCTAACCGGATGAACCCGGTCAAGCGGACCTGGAATGCCTTTCCTACCCAACGCATTACCCCGTGTTCATAATATATAATATTCCATAGGAAGTAGCGAATTAAAGATTGAGCATGGATTTACAATTTAAGTTCATTCCTTCTATAACATTTTAACAATTGATAATCCCAAAAGCATACAAGGTACATACAACATTTCCTATGCGATCCACGATCACGAGTGAAGATAACTGCCGCCCAAAATATACATATATACTACCCACCTCGTATCTACGGAGCCTTTAAGAGTACTAGGAGTTTACATAGACTTGACGGTAACAAGGCCCCGACTATACCTTTTACAACATAAGCAAAAGAGAATGATATAGTCCACACACGGCCCCGAGAGGAAATGTGGCTCGCCAAAACTGCTGAAGAAATGAAGAGGAGGCACCACTAACGGCGGGCTGAGCTACCTACTATAGAGCCACCTACATCCATATAAAAGATGTAGCGCCCCTGGAAAAAGGGACGTTAGTACCATGGAATAGTACTAGTATGTATGAACAAGCTTTACTCTAAGTAAAATCAAACAATACACAGATAGGAAACAGTCAAAGAAACCAAACAGATACTGCACAGAGATAGAGGAAAAACAAATGAGAGTTCTACAGTTTCTTATTTCAATCGTTCTCTTGTTGCGGCACGCAACCCTATCCCATCTTACAATCATATTCCACCCTTACTTCTTCCGTTACAGCGTGCCCCACCGTACAGTTCTGTTGCGGTGTGCAACCCGATCCCACCTTACAACCACATTACACCCTTATTTCTTCTGTTTCGGCGTGCAATCTGATCCCACCGTACAATTCTGTTGCAGCGTGCAACCCGATCCCACCTTAATATCACATTACACCCTTATTAATTCTGTTGCGGCGTGCAACCCGATCCCATTGTACAATTCTGTTGCAACGTGCAAGAAGATCCGACCTTACAATTCTGTTCGATTCCAACATCCACCAATCAATTCAATCACAAGGATTTTTCATCATCAAGAATATACATTCGTAACAACCAAATAAACTTGTGAAATCAAGGCCATAGTGTCACGCCCCGAAATCCCACCATCGGGCCATGATGGCATCTAACGTTGAACCCGCTAGACAAACCAACGTGTATAAATAAACTAGCATATTAACATCAATCTAATAGGATAAACTAAATGGCTCACAATTTAACAATGGAAATAAATATGGTTTCCAGCTAAATAAGGACAACATAATACATCGATGCATAATTTTTTCCCAATACCTGGAGTCACAAACTCACGAACTGTCTGTTAGAGTGCTACATACAAGTATGAAAAGAGAATACATAACTGTCTCTGAAACTAGAGGAAAAACAAGACAAAACTGAAGACAAAGGGATGGAAGAGACGCCAAGGCCCACGAATGCCAGCGGTATACCTTGAAGCCTCTAGGATAAGCTGGAAGACACTCCTACTAATGATGTCCTCTGGGTCCGGCTGCATAATCTGCACAACATAAAGAAGTGCAGGTGTAGAATCAGTACAACCGACCCCATATACTGAGTAAGTGCCGAGCCTAACCTCGGCTAAGTAGTGACGAGGCTAAGACACGACAACAAAATGTACCTGTGCAGTTCGAATATATATATATATATATATATATATATATATAAATAACGGAAAAGAAATACAGGAAGTAATCCATCAATAAGGGAAGGGGAACATGCTGTGGGGAGATAACAGTTTCATATAAGAAATCTTAAACAAAGAAAGGAACAACAAGGTCAGAATATCAATAAGGACCAGAAAATCACAAGCTTGCATGGCATCACCCTTCGTGCTTTTACTCTCTATGTAATGTATAATGTAATCAATGTAAATCATGGCACGACATCACCCATCGTGCTTTTACTCTCTTCCCTCACAATATAATCAATAAATATCGGTACAGAATGGTACATCGTACGACACGGCATCACCCTTCATGCTTTACACTCTTTCCTCACAGTATAATCAATGAATATCGGTACGGAATGGTACATCGTACGACCCGACATCACCCTTCGTGCTTTACACTCTTTCCTCACAGTATAATCAATGAATATCGGTACGGAATGGTACATCGTACGACCCGACATCACCCTTCGTGCTTTACACTCTTTCCTCACAATATCAAACAATACACAGCATCACCCTTCATGCTTTAACACTCTTCCTCACCCAAACATCAATCACAAACAACGGCAAGGGAGTAAACAGAACAGAAATAGAAATCCCGGTAAGGGAACAATAACAGTAATCTCAACATCCCAGCAAGGGAGACAATCTCAAACAATGGAAGGCATCACCCTACATGCTTTACTCTCATTCTCACATTTACAAGTGCACGGCATAACCCTTCGTGCTTTACTCTCATACTCACCAAAATAAGTGCACGACATCACCCTTCGTGATTTAAAACTCTTCCTCACCCAAACAACAATCACAAACAACGGGCAAGGGAGTAAACATAATAGAATTAGGAATCTCGGCAAGGGAACAATAATTAAACAATTAAATCCCAGCAAGGGAACATCAATTAAACAATTAAATCCCGAAAAGGAAACATCAATTAAATAATTAAATCCCGGCAAGGGAACATTACGAGGATGACCCGGCAAAGGAACAATACAACGATGACCCGACAAGGGTATATTTCAATAACTCTTTCTCTTTCTTTCACTTTCATTTCCATGATTTATTATATCACTTGATGCAATGCTCCAAAGGATGTAATTATCTCACATTCCTTCATCATTCGTGTTACAATTTGAGCCAATGCTCCAAAATATGTAATATCTCATATTTCTTCATTATTCGTTTCACAATTTGAGCCAATTATCCAAATATGTAATTATCTCATATCTCTTCACCATTCATGTTACAATTTGAGCCAATGCTCCTCGAAGTTTTTAAAGATCACAACTCCCTTCACATGCTCTTTACAACATATAGAAATCATCAATTAAGCATGGGAGTTACAACAAAATCGGAATATTCGCAATAATAAGACTCACGGTCATGCTAGACACCAATGTATAGATACTCGTCACCATGCCTATACATCGTACTCTACAATTAGCAAGTAGCAAACAAGACTCAACTCCTATTCCCTCAAGCTAAGGTTAGACCAAACACTTACCTCGGGTCCGAAGTATATCAATACCCCCGAAACCAAACATTTTCCACGAGTATCCGACTCCAAATGGCCCAAATCTATTCAAATAAATTTCGTACTGTAAATAACATCTCATACAACTGATTCTACTATTCAATTCAAGGTTACGACACAAAATTAGGTAAAATGACCAAAACGCCCCCATGCCAGCATCTTGGAATCGGGTAAATTTTACATTTTCAGAACCCTCGTACTCTCACGAGTCTATCCATATAAAAATCTCTCAAATCGTAGGTCAATCACCCACTCAAGTCCCAATTTTAGAAAAACCTAAGTTCTACCCCAAACACCCAATTTTCACCCATGGAAATCTTTGATTTTAAGTTGAAAACATGTTAAATTATGTTAATGATTGAAAGAATTGAGTAAAAACCAACTTACAAATGATTTAGAAGAAGTCTTGTTCTTGGGAAAATCGCCTAAGTGTGTTTGAGTTTGAGAAAATATGAAAAATGGAGTCAAATTTCGGTTTTTGTACAGTGCAGGCTAGTGGTTGGCATGGGAATTGCGAACAGGGGTTCGCAATTGCGAACCCTTCAGACATTCCCAGCCTTCATATTTGCGAACCTCTTGGTCGCATTTGCGATCAGGCCTGCCCAGATTAATCTTCGCATTTGCGAACCTCTTGGTCGCATTTGCGATAAGGCCTGCCCAGATTAATCTTCGCATTTGCTAACCTCTTGGTTGCATTTGCGATCAGGCCTGCCCAGACCAACCTTCGCATTTGCGATGAGTAGCTCGCATTTTTGATGTTGGCTTCGCAAATGCGAAGCCTGTAGATCAGTCACACCAGCAGATTTCCAAGTTCAAAAATGCAATCCGTGGCCTATCCAAAACTCACACGAGCCCTCGGGGCTCCAAACCAAATACAAACACTACCTCAAAAACATCCTATGTACTTATCCATGCAATCAAATCGCCAAAATAACATCATATAAATCCAATTAAACCTCAAAATCCATGAATTCTATCAAATTTGCTAAAACATCAAATTTTCCATTTTTAGTCCGAAACACGTCGAACGACATCCAATTTCAACCAAACTTTACAGAAAGTGCTTAAACCATAAATAAGACATGTACCGGGCGCCGGAACCAAAATATGAGCCCGATACCATCACTTTCTAATCAGATTTCATTTTCATTTTCTTTAAATATTTTCAGAAAACAGTTTTACTCATAAATTCATTCCTCGGGCTTGGGACCTCGAAATTCGATTCGGGGCATACGCACAAGTCCATATTTTCCTACGAACCCTCCGGGACTGTCAAATCACGGGTCCGGGTACATTTACCCAAAATGTTGACCGAGTCAAATTTATTCATCTTAATATAAAATCTTAGCATTTTTCACAGGATTTCATATTTAAGCTCTCCGTATCCACGCCCGGACTGCGCACACAAATAAAGGCAACTACAGATGAGGTTTTCAAGGCCTCGAAAGTATGGAATGGGTAATAAAATAGGTGATGACCCTTTGGGTCGTCACATTCTCCACCTCTAAAACAACTGTTCGTCCTTGAACGGACAGAAGAAGAAAGTACCTGAGTCGGGAAATAAATGAGGGTAACGGCTCCGTATATCGGACTCGGACTCCCAGGTCGATGCCTCAGGAGGCTGAGCTCTCCACTGAACACGAATAGAAGGGAAACTCTTGGATCTCAACCAACAAACCTGCCGGTCTAGAATAGCTACCGGCTCCTCTTCATAAGATAAGTCCTTGTCCAACTAGACAGTGCTGAAATCTAATACGTGGGCTGGATCGTCGTGATACCTCCGAAGCATGGACACATGAAAAATTGGATGTACGGCTGATAAGCTAGGCGGCAATGCAAGTCTATAAGCCACCTCTCCCTCTCGATCAAGAATCTCAAACGGACCAATGAACCTAGGGCTAAGCTTGCCCTTCATCCCAAATCTCATCACGCCCTTCATAGGCGACACTCAGAGTAATACTCACTCAACAACCATAAAAGCCACATCTCGAACCTTGCGATCTGCATAACTCTTTTTCCTGGACTGAGCTGTATGAAGCCTATCTTGAATGATCCTCACCTTGTCCAAGGCCTCCTGAACCAACAACCGAGCCTCTCCAGGCTAAAACCATCCAACCGGTGATCGACACCGCCTACCATATAAATCCTCACAATGATCCATCTGGATACTCGACTGGTAGCTATTGTTGTAGGCAAACTCTGTTAAAGGCAAGAGCTGATCCCATGATCCTCCAAAGTCAATAACACAAGATCGGAGCATATCCTCCAATATCTGAATAGTCCGCTCGGACTGTCCATCCGTCTGAGGATGAAATGCTGTACTCAACTCAACTTGGGTCCCTAACTCTCGCTGAACTGCCTTCCAGAAACGCGAGGTAAACTGCGCGCCCTGGTCCGAAATGATAGATACCGGCACACCATGAAGGCGAACAATATCCCGGATATAGATCTCAGCTAACCTCTCGGATGAATAGGAGACTGCCATAGGAATGAAATGCGCTGACTTGGTCAACCTATCAACAATGACCTAAACTGCATCGAACTTCTTCCGGGTCAACGGAAATCCAGTAACGAAGTCCATAGTGATCCTCTCCTACTTCCACTCGGGAAAGTCAATCCTATGAAATAAACCACTAGGCCTCTGATGCTCATACTTACCCTGTTGACAATTCAAACACCGCGCCACATATGCAACAATATCCTTCTTCATTCTATGCCACCAATAATGCTGCCGCAAATCCTGATTCATCTTCGCGACGCCCGAATGAATAGAGTACCGGGAACTATGGGCCTCCTCTAAAATCAACTCTCGAATCCCAACAACATTGGGCACACAAACTCACCCCTGCAACCTCAAAACACCATCATCATCTAAGGTCACCTACTTGGCGCCTCCGTGCTGCACCGTGTCTCTAAGGACACACAAATGGGGATCATCAGATTGCCGATCACGGATACGATCCAATAATGAAGAACGAGCGACCGTACAAGCCAACACCTGACTAGGCTCAGAAATATCCAACCTCACAAATCGATTGGCCAAAGACTGAACATATAAAGCAAGAAGCTTCTGACTGACCGGAATAAAAGCAAGACTGCCCATGCTAGCTGACTTCCTACTCAAAGCATCGGCCACCACATTGGCCTTCCCCGGATGATATAAGATGGTAATATATAATCCTTCAACAACTCCAACCACCTCATCTGCCTCAAATTCAACTCCTTTTTCTTGAACAAGTACTGAAGACTCTTATGATCTGTGAACACCTCACACGCCACGCCATACAGATAGTGCCTCCAAATCTTCAATGCGTGGACAATGGCTGCCAACTCCAAATCATGCACTGGATAGTTCTTCTCATGAATCTTCAACTGCCTCGAAGCGTAAGTAATGACCTTTCCATCCTTCATCAACACTGCACCAAGCCCAATACGGGAAGCATCGCAATAGACTGTATAAGGCCCTGAACCTGTGGGAAAAACTAATACCGGTGCCGTAGTCAGAGCTGTCTTGAGCCTATGAAAGCTCACCTCACACTCGTCCGACCATCTAAACTGGGAATCCTTCTGGGTCAACCTGGTCATCGGGGCTGCAATAGATGAGAAACCCTCCACGAACCGACGATAGTAGCCTGCCAATCCCAAGAAACTACGAATCTCTGTAGCTGATGCTGGTCTAGGCCAGTTCTTGACTGCCTCAATCTTTTTCCAGTCAACCTGAATACCCTTTGCTAATATGACATGACCCAAGAATGCAACTGAACTCAACCAGAACTCACACTTCAAAAACTTTGCATATAGCTGACTATCCTTCAAAGTATGAAGAACCACTCTGAGATGCTGCTCGTACTCCTCCTGGCTGCAGGATTATATCAATATATCATCAATGAAGACTATCACAAACGAGTCCAAATAAGGCCTGAACACTCGTTTCATCAAATCCATAAAAGCTGCTGGGGCATTTCTCAACCCAAATGACATGACCAAAAACTCGTAATGCCCGTACCGAGTGTGGAAAGCAGTCTTAGGGACATCGGATGCCCTAATCCTCAACTGATGGTAGCCAGATCTCAAGTCTGTCTTTGAAAATAACTTGGCACCGTGAAGCTGATCGAACAAATCATCAATCCTCGGCAGTGGATACTTATTCTTGATTGTAACCTTGTTCAATTTCCGGTAATCAATGCACATCCTCATCGAACCATCCTTTTTCTTCACAAACAATACTAGAGCACCCCAAGGAGAAACGCTGGGCCTAAAAAAACCCTTCCCAAGAAAATCCTGCAATTGTTCCTTCAACTCTTTTAACTTTGGCGGGGCCATGCGATACGGCGGAATAGAAATGGGCTGGGTGCCCGGAGCCAGATCAATGCAGAAATCAATGTCCCTATCGGGTGGCATCCCCGGCAGGTCTGAAGGGAATACCTCAGGAAACTAACGAACCACGGGTAACAAATCAATAAAAGGAACCTCAACACTGGAATCACGCACATAAGCCAAATAAGCCAAACACCCCTTCTTGACCATACGCCTTCACGTACGAAATAACACTGCAGGTAGAATGACCAGGAGTTCTTTTCCACTCCAAACGGGGCAAATATGGTAAAGCTAAGGTCACCGTCTTGGCATGGCAATCCGAGATAGCATTATATGGGGATAACCAGTCCATCCTCAATATAACATCAAAGTCGAACATACCTAAAAGCAACAAATCAACATGGGTCTCAAGACCCCCAATCACCACAACACAAGAGCGATGGACTCGATCGACCACGATAGAATCACCCACCGGTGTAGCTATATAAACAGGAACACTCGGTGGATCAATAGGCATGACCAGGTATGGTGCAAAATAAGAAGACACATACGAATACGTAGACCTTGGATCAAATAGCACTGAAGCATCTCTGTCACAAACCCCAATAGTACCTGTAGTGACTGCATCTGAAGAATCAGCCTTTGGCCTGGTTGGACGAGCATAACATCGGGGATGGGTCCCACCATCCTGAACCACGTCTCTGGGACGGCCGGCTGCTGGTTGGATTCCACCTCTAGCGGCCTGAGCTCCACCTCTATAACCTCTACCTCTACCTCTAGCACCTCTACCCCCACCTCTAGCTGACTGGGCAGGCTGTGGAACACCTTGTGCCTGTACCATAGCACGAGAACCCTGATGCTGTGAACTACCTGATGCTCGAGGGCAAAATCTGGAAAGGTGACCCCGATCGCCACAAGTGTAACAAGACCTCGGCTGCTGAGGGAACTGAATCTGACCCTGTCGACCTGAATGACCACCCCCAAAAACTCTGATGCGACAGTGCACTGATGGGAGCTGGTGGCGCACTGTAAGACTGCTGATCAGAATAGTGCGTCTGATAACCACGACCACCTGAAGTACCATGGGAAACTTGGAGAGCTGATTGGAAGGGTCTGGGAGGATGACCTCTGCCTGAAGAATCCCTGCCCCCAAATGAGGCTCCACTGAAATGACCAAAATGACGGGGCCTCTTGTCATCCCCCTGACCACCACCCTGTGACATAATCATCTCAATCCTCCTGGCCACATTGGTCGCATCCTGGAATGATATATCGGTACCTGACTCTAGCCATCTGAAGTCTTATAGGCCGGGCCAATCCCTCGATAATCCTTTGAACCCTCTCCCGATTAGTGGGAAATATCATAAGAACATGTCGGGATGGAGTGATGAACTTGGTCTCGTACTGAGTGACTGACATGGATCCCTGCTATAGATGCTCAAACTGCCTCCGAAGGTCCTCTCTCTGAGTAATGGGAAGGAACTTCCCCCAAAATACCTCTGAGAACTGAGTCCAAGTCAAAGGTGTAGATCCAGCTGGTCTGGCTAAGCAATAGTCTCTCCACCAACTCTTGGCTGCGCCAGATAATCGAAAATTAGCGAAGTCAACTCCGTTGGACTCCACTATGCCCATGTTCTGAAGAATCTCATGGCAACTGTCCAAATAATCCCGGGGCTCCTCTGACGGTGAACCAGTAAAAGTACTATGAATAACTTAGTGAACCTGTCCAGTCTCCACAAAGCATCTGCTGACATAGCTGCTCCCTCTGCTACCGGTGCTGCAATACCCGACTGAGCTACTCCGACTGGCTGAGGTGCTGGAGTTTGAAACTGTGGAGCTAGCTGCTATGGAACGCAGGCGGAAGGAGTCTGGGCACCTCCCTCAACCTGAGAGATGACTGGTGTTATAGGAAGAAGACCCGCCTGTGCTACACTCTCCATGAGTCCGACTATACGGACAAGAGCGTCCTGATGCACTGGGGTAGCTATGAACCCCTCTGGGACCTGAGCTGGTCCAATTGGGACTGCTGGAACTGGGACCTCCTCGTCAGACTTGACCTGAGGGTCCTCCACTGGGGCTGCTGCTCTAGGCTGAGCCCGGCCCCGACCCCGGCCTCTAGCACGGCCTCGACCCCGAGTAAGAGCTTTAGCAGGAGTGTTAGGCTGCTGAGCGGAACCAAGGGAAGCACGCGTCCTCGCCATCTGCGAGAGAATAGAATAGAAACATAATCAGTACTCAGAATTCATATCACACGACAGAGATGAAAAGAAATGTGGAGTCATGCTAAATTTGCAGCCTCTGGGGCATAAATACAGATGTCTCCGTACCGATCCCTCAGACTCTACCAAGTTGTCCGTGAGTTGTGAGACCTAAGTAACCTGGTGCTCTAATACCAACTTGTCACACCCCGAAATCCCACCATCGAGCCATGATGGCGTCTAATGTTGAACCCGCTAGACAAGCCAACATGTATAAATAAACTAGCATATTAACATCAATTTAATAGGATAAACTAAACGACTCACAATTTAACAGCGGAAATAAATATGGTTTGCTGCAAAATAAGGACAACATAATACAACGACGCATATTTTTTCCCAAAACCTGGAGTCACAAACTCACGAACTGTCTGTAAGAGTGCTAAATACAAGTCTGAAAAGAGAATACATAACTATCTCTGAAACTAGAGGAAAAACAAGACAGAAGTGAAGACAAAGCGATGGAAGAGACGCCAAGGCCCACGAACTGCAGCAGTATACCTTGAAGCCTCTAGGATAATCTGGAAGACACTCTCACTAATGATGTCCTCCGGGTCCGGCTGCGTAATCTGCACAACATAAAGAAGTGCAGGTGTAACATCAGTACAACCGATCCCATGTACTGAGTAAGTGCCGAGCCTAACCTCGGCGAAGTAGTGACGAGGCTAAGACACGACAACAAAATGTACCTGTGCAGTTTGAAAACAGTTTCATATAAGAAATCTTAAACAAAGAAATGAGCAACAAGGTCTGAATATCAATAAGGACCAGAAAATCACAAGCTTGCACGGCATCACCCTTTGTTCTTTTACTCTCATCCTCACTATGAAATGTATAATGTAATCAATGTAAATCATGGCACGACATCACCCATCATGCTTTTACACTCTTCCTCACCCAAACATCAATCACAAACAACGGGCAAGGGAGTAAACATAATAGAATTAGGAATCCCGACAAGGGAACAATTATTAAACAATTAAATCCCGGCAAGGGAACATAAATTAAAAAATTAAAATCCTGGCAAGGAAACATCAATTAAAAAACTAAATCCCGACAAGGGAACAATACAACGATGACCCGGCAAGGGAACAATACAACGATGACCCGGCAAGGGTATATTTCAATAACTCTTTCTCTTTCTTTCACTTTCATTTCCATGATTTATTGTATCACTTGAGCCAATTCTCCAAAGGATGTAATTATCTCACATTCCTTCATCATTCGTGTTACAATTTGAGCCAATGCTCCAAAAGATGTAATATCTCATATTTCTTCATTATTCGTTTCACAATTTGAGCCAATGCTCCAAAGATGTAATTATCTCATATCTCTTCACCGTTCATGTTACAATTTGAGCCAATGCTCCCCGAAGTTTTTAAAGATCACAATTTCCTTCACATGCTCTTTACAACATATAGAAATCATCAATTAAGCATGAGAGTTACAACAAAATTGGAATATTCGCAATAATAAGACTCACGGTCATGCTAGATGCCAATGTAGAGATACTCGTTACCATGCCTATACATCGCACTCTTCAATTAGCAAGTAGAAAATAAGTCTCAACTCCTATTCCCTCAATTTAAGGTTAGACCAAACACTTACCTCGGGTCCGAAGTATAGCAATCAACCCGAAACCACACGTTTTCCACGAGTAACCGACTCCAAATGGCCCAAATCTATTCAAATAAATTTCATACCGTAAATAACATCTCATGCAACTGATTCTACTATTCAATTCAAGGTTACATCATGAAATTAGGTGAAATGACCAAAAACGCCCAGGCCAGCATCTTGGAGTCGGGTAAATTTTACATTTTCAGAACCCTCGTACTCTCACGAGTCTAGCCATATAAAAATCTCTCAAATCGGAGGTCAATCACCCACTAAAATCCCAATTTTAGAAACCTAAGTTCTACCCCAAACACCCAATTTTCATCCATGGAAATCTTTGATTTTAAGTTGAAAACATGTTAAATTATGTTAATGATTGAAAGAATTGAGTAAAAACCAACTTACAAATGGTTTGGAAGAAGTCTTGTTCTTGGGAAAATCGCCTAAGTGTGTTTGAGTTTGAGAAGATATGAAAAATGGAGTCAAAATTTGGTTTTTGTACAGTGCAAGCTACTGGTTGGCATGGAAATTGCGAACAGGGGTTCGCAATTGTGAACCCTTCAGACATTCCCAACCTTCGCATTTGCGAACCTCTTGGTCGCATTTGCGATCAGGCCTGCCCAGATTAATCTTCGCATTTGCGAACCTCTTGGTCGCATTTGCGATCAGGCCTGC
Source organism: Nicotiana paniculata (assembly GCA_005239505.1). Taxonomy (NCBI): domain Eukaryota; kingdom Viridiplantae; phylum Streptophyta; class Magnoliopsida; order Solanales; family Solanaceae; genus Nicotiana; species Nicotiana paniculata. Next base: position 28,319 of record MDKI01023109.1, on the reverse strand, counting down.
CCAGATTATTCTTCGCATTTGCGAACCTCTTGGTCACATTTGCGATCTGGCCTGCCCAGATTAATCTGCGCATTTGCTAACCTCTTGGTCGCATTTGAGATCAGACCTGGCCAGACCAACCTTCGCATTTGCGATGCTGGCTTCGCAAATGTTAAGCCTGCAGATCAGTCACACCAGCAGATTTCCAAGTTCAAAAATACAATCCGTGGCCTATCCAAAACTCACTCGAGCCCTCGGGGATCCAAACCAAATACACACACTACCTCAAAAAAACATCCTATGAACTTATTCATGCGATCAAATCGCCAAAATAACATCATATACATCGAATTAAACCTAAAAATCCATGAATTCTATCAAATTTCATAAAACATCAATTTTTCAATTTTTAGTCCGAAACACGTCAAACGAGATCCGATTTCAACCAAACTTTACCGAAAGTGCTTAAACCATAAATAAGACCTGTACCGGGCACCGGAACCAAAATACGGTCCCAATACCATCACTTTCTAATCAGATTTCATTTTCATTTTCCTTAAATATTTTCAGAAAACAATTTTACTCAAAAATTCAATCCTCGGGCTTGGGACCTCGAAATTCGATTTCGGGCATACACACAAGTTGCATATTTTCCTACGGACCCTCCGGGACCGTCAAATCACGGGTCCGAGACTGTTTACTCAAAATGTTGACCGAAGTCAAGTTTATTCATGTTATCATCGAATGTTAGCATTGTTTTACAGAATTTTATATTTAAGTTGTCTGACTAAGTGCTCGGACTGCGCACGCAAATTGAGGCAACTACATATGACATTTTCAAGGCCTCGAAAGTACAGAATGGGTAATAAAATAGGTGATGACCCTTTGGGTCGTCACACATAGTAATCTTTACCAAACACTGAGTCATATACGGCATACCATCAACATATAGTTCAATTAGATAAATCCACATTTCCTTTCCATTACTTGGTACACAACATTTAGCATTTAGATACATTCAACAATTTTATTCATTATCATCTCTTTTGTTTTGCAGCACATCCTCTCATACCAATGTATTCAACATTTAACGAGCTTTGCACATGATAGAATAAGCAACAAAGAATCACCTTTTTACAATCTCACATTGCATGGTGGCATGGAAATTAACTAGGACAATCAAAGAACAAAGTCTTACGCTTCAACACATTAGGATAATTGATTCACATATGCATAAACCAGAAACTCATACCGAATGCTCGGACACCAACAAGGTGACTCTACGAAGATTAAAGTTAGCCATACATACCTCGGGTAAAAATTTCCCCTTTAATATCTATTTTAAACCCACCGAACCTTCTATCTCCTCCAATCTAATTTACAAGATGCCATGTTTAGACTTAGAATTAGAAATCATGAACTCATTTGGGAATTTTACCAAACACTATGTGATCCCTTAGATTAATTAGCCCTTTTTAGTGAAAGATTGCCCTAGCCTACTTCCCTTTGCTAGACTATAGAAGATTATTCACATGCATGAAAGGTTTTGGCTTTTATCATCAAGAACCAATTCATGCGTGTTCCATTTTTAACCAAAACCTGAGAATTGAATGGAAATGGGGTGAAGTGTTACCTCATATGGTGAAGAAGATGACGACTACTCGATTAATTCCAGGCCTGAGTAGAGATGGATGACCAATTTGGGGAAGATGGGGACTTCTCTCACTAGAACCCACTCTCACTTATCTCTATATTAATCAGATAGCCTTTAAAAATGAAGGGGATGGGTGTTTTATAAAGCTGGGGGCCGGGTTTTAGAATTAGAAATTAGAAGCCCCGAAGAAGGTATTTGGTAAGGAATGCAATCACATTCTTGTTATGCGGTCCGCATACCCGTCGCATAAGTGGCCTTCAGCTGGGCCAAAAAGAGAAGCAGACTTCCCAGGTATGCGACTACTATGAGGTCCTCATACCTATTATGTAATCGCATAGTGCATCGCATAAATCCCTTTGCAAAAATCAAGGAGCAAGAGTGCGATAACTATGCAGCCCGTATTCATGAAATGCGATCGAATTCTAGGCTGCATAGCTGTCCTCAAAATGGACAACAAACTGTCCAAGTATGCGACCACTATGCGGTCCACATACCTGATTTGCGATCGCATAGTGGACTGGAGACCTGCGCAAATCTGGAAAATCATATCCTTTAAGTCCTGGGGTACTTTTTATTCCACAAGGGTCTGTTTTAAGAATTTCTACAGTTATAACCACATGGGGACTCATTCGGGCATTGTTTTAATACTTGAAATTTTACGGGTCTTTAGAACTAAGAAATCATAGTGAACATAACTGGTCCTAAAAGCCGTCTTCAGAATGTCTGAAGCCCGGATCTTCAACTGATGGTACCCTGATCTCAAATCAATCTTCAAGAATATCCTAGCACCCTGAAGCTGATAGAGCCATCTTTATTTTCCACAAATAGAACTAGAGCACCCCCAAGGTGAAACACTCGGTCTGATCAAACCTTTATCAAGAAACTTCCGAAGAATTTCCTTTAATTCCTTCAACTCCACTAGCACCATATGATATGGTGGAATAGAGATGGGCTAAGTTCCCGACACCAAATCAATACCAAAATCAATAACCGTATCAGGTGGAATGCCTGGTAGGTCTGCTGGAAACACATCCAGGAACTCCCTCACTATCAGAACTGAATCAACGATAGGGGTATCAACAATAACATCCCTCACAAAGGCTAGGTATGCCAAGGACCCCTTCTCAACCATCTGTTGTGCCTTCAGAAAAGGCACCACCCTACTAGGAACATGATCTAGGGAGCCACTCCAGTCTAACATTGGCAACCCCGGCATAACCAATGTCATGGTCTTAGCGTGATAATCAAGAATAGCATGATATGGCGACAACCAGTCCATGACCAAAATCACATCAAAATCCACCATATTGAGTACCAAAAGGTTAACCCTAGTCTCAAAGCCCCCAATAGTTACCAAACAAGAATAATAAACACGATCCACCAAAATAGAATCCCCAACGGGCATAGACACATAAACATGGGTATCTAAAGAATCATGAGACATATACAAATATGAAGAAAAATGATGACATCTACGAATAAGTAGAGCCCGAATCAAATAAAACTTATGCATCTCTATATTAGACCGAAACAATACCTATAATGAGAACATCTGATTCCACAAACTCAGTCCTATCAGGGAAAGCATACCAACAAGCCTACCCCTCTAAGACGTCCTCTACCCGTTTGTCCTCCACCTCTAGCTGGTTGTGCATGTGGAGTATGAACTGGAGCAAGAACATGGCCTGAGTACCCTGTGGAGGCCCACCACTCCGCAGTCTGGGACAACATCTCACAATGTGCCTAGTATCACCACACTCAAGCTAACCTCTCTACGGGCGTGGCTGCTGGTACTTAGTCTGCCCCAGACATATGGAATAGCCACTGTAGGAACCCCGTGTAGAAGATGCACTGGAAGATGGCTGTATAATATGAATACCCTGAGGTCCCTGACTAACTGGAGGACTACGAGTAACCTGAAGTGCAGATTAAACTGGTGGACTGATATAACCTCTTCCATGACGAGCTGTAGCTGAAGAATGGGAATCGCTAAATCCTCCAAAGACTCGAGGAATCTTGGAATCCCTATATCTCCTGCCCATGGATATGCTCCAACCTCCTAGCAATATCCACAGCCTGGTGGAATGGAGTCTCCGTCTCCAGCTCCTATGCCATCCCAAACCTAAGGCTATAACCGAGTCCCTCAATAAATCTGCGGACTCGCTCTATATCAGTGGAAACCAAAGATGCAGGACGATATAACTCAGTAAACCTCATAGCATAGTCGGACAAAGTAATACTCCCCTGATGTAATTACTAGAACTCGGTACGCAACACATCCCTTTGGGTCTGTGGAATGAACTCCCTCAAGAATAGATTAGTGAATTGAGTCCAAGTAAGTGGCGTTGTGCCAGCTGGCCTACTCGCCTCATAAGTTTGTCACCATCTTTATGTCGGCCCCATCAGTTGGAAAGTAGTAAGGTCTACCCTGCTCGGATCCACCACACCCATAGTACGTAGAATGCAGTGTCACTGATCAAAGAAATCATGTGTATCATGGAACTTCTAGAACCTCTCCAAACTTCTCTACCTCTCAGCTGACACAACTAGCCCTACCTCAGGCTGAATTGCAACCATGGGCCTGCACCTATGACACCCACATCCTAATCACCATGAGCCTACTGCTCTGGAGTACGTGCAACGTGAGTCTGAACACCTCCCCCAGCCTATGAAGTAGTTGGTGCAACTGGGATCAACCCCACCTGAGCCAAAGTACCAAACATGTTCAAAAAGTGTGCTAGGGTATCCTGAAGTCCAAGGGTAGCAACAAGCATCTCAGGTGCATGCTCCACATACTTGGGATCATGGTACTCAATTGGAGCTACTGAGCCTCCCAACTGCTGCTCTAATAGGTGCCCTAGCTGTAGCACGTGCCCTTCCTTGCCTCTACTTCAGCCCCGGCCTCACACAACTTTAAAAGGGGCCGAGAGTGTCTCTTATCTGATCTAGATGAATGTGTTCTCACCATCTATGAGAGAATAGATTGAAAAAAGCTCAAATTCCGAAATCAATAAATCTGCACGATAAGGAATGGACGAACTGAAATTTCCTAATAGTTTTGTAGCCTCTCGAAGATAAGTATAGACATCTCTGTACCGACCCACAAGACTCTACTAAACTTGCTTATGACTCATAGAACCTATGAACCTAGAGCTCAGATACAAACTTGTCATGACCCAAAATCCCACCATATGGGTCATGAAGGAACCTAATTACTAAGACTAGGTAAGCCCATCACACAATGATATCAAACAAAATATAACAACTTAAATACTAAATAAAAGCTGAGAAATTTCATAACATAGTCAAAACAGAAATACGACAGCCACAATCCCAAAATCTGGTAATACTGAGTCATAAGCTCCAAAAGGAATACATAATAACTCCCATTTGTACATTACTATTTGGAAGACAATAAACAATAAAAATGAAGTAAGATGGTGACTTCGAGGCCTATGATCGGAAAAACAGGTATACCTTGAAGTCTCCAATAGTTGTGGCTAAACTCTTTAATGACTAGCACGATCCGAGGTACTCGGATCTGCACAAAATGTGAAGAAGCATAGTATGAGTACACCACAGTCGGTACTCAGTAACTATCAAGGCTAACCTCGGTTGAGTAGTAATGAGGTTCAAATCAAGACACTCACTAGTCAAATAACCTGTCAAAAATATCAACATAAAACTGACAACGGAATCCTAAAAGAACAAATATTAACCACATCGAAGAATGTGTAACAACAACTCAATGTAGAATAATTCGCTTTCGCCAACAAATTATCTAGGAATGGAGCATATGATAACATATCAAATTCCATCAACAACTCATAATGCACAAGGAGGAAATATTTAAGAAAACACGTTCGTGATCACCACATGCATATTAAGAATGGAATCCCATCTTTATGTTGCCGCCTTCACATAAATAACCACCCTTATATCGCCTTATGCACATCGCGATGGAATGCTTTCCTTATGTCACTGCATGCGCATCTCACCCCATACAACAACTATTAACCCGCACAACACGTAAACATGTGCCACTATATCACCAAAACAACATTACCAAAGTCACATCAATATATAACCTACGGTTAAAAAATAATATGCACAATAATCATAACGCTAACTTAAGAGTGTGGGGAGTATTCAACAAGAAAGCATGTACATATAGCAAACAAGCCCAATCCAAGGAATCTTAATAGACTAAGGTCTAATTCGGTGATAAACCACACTCATGCCCGTTTACACATTCGTCACCTCGTGTACACATCGTTTCATATGGCATAAATAATACAAATTAGACCCAATCCTAAGGGGTAATTCCTACACACAAGGTTAGGCAAGATACTGACCTAAAATAGCCCCAACCAATACTCTAAAAATGCTTTTTGTTTAAAACATCACCACCATACGGCTCAAATCTAGAAAAAAGTAACTTAATAATATCAAATAATGCAAGAGAATTCAATTTCAATTAATAAATTTGAGATCTTTACACAATTTACAAAAAGTCAACAAAGGTCAACTCCGGGCCCACTCGGTCAAAACCCGAGTCGAGGGGTAGACTAGACGACACATAACCCCATGAGTCCAAAATATGTGTTTGATTTTCAAATTTGAGTCCAATTCAACTCTCAAATCTCAAATTTTATTTTTTTCAAAACATAGTCAAAATATCTTAAAATTTCTCATCAAATCTCTTGATTTGGATATTAAAATTTATAAATAATCATGTTATAATATCAAAACTACGTCAAAATAATTTACCCAATAGCTTTGTATGTAAATACCATCCTAAAATTGTCTGTGACTAAGTCTAAGGCTAAATAATGTGGTAAAATGAGACTAAGTCCCAAAATTTCAATTATATGCCCAGTTGCAGAAGTCGCATTTGCGACCTTGGGTTTGCAAAGGTGAACCTTGGCTCACAAAAGAGAACCCTGCCAAGACCCACAGACGTCGCTAATGCAACATAATGTTCACAAATGAAAACTAAGTAGGCATCGCTAATGCGAGTTAGGTATCGCAAATGCGGCCTGCCTTAGCCCAATTGTGTATCGCAAATGCGAGGCTGGCTTCGCAAATCACCCTTCGCCCTCCTTCGAAATTGAAATAAATCTCTCACAAATGCGTTCACTGAAAATACAAACTGGTGCTTGCATTTGCGAGATCTGCAACACCAGCCAAGCACCAACAACTATGAACCAAGTCCAAAATCTTCTGAAACATGTCTGGAACTCACCCGAGTCTCCCAGGCTCTACAAAAACATCAACACAGACCTAGAAACATCATACAAACTTGATCGGAAGATAAAAACACCAAATTAACATCTGAAACAATGAATCAAACACCAAAAGACATAACATTCAGAATGAAACTCACGAATAGCTAAATTCATAACCAAGTGTCTGATTCCTACAAAACCAACTCGGAATGATACCAAAATTTTCACACAAGTTCCAAACGACAAAACAGACCTATTTCAAGTCCAGAAACCAACATATGAAACCCGATAGCCTTAAAGTCAGCCCACGGTCAAACTTAGGAAATTTTTAAACCTTTAAATATCCAACTTCCGGCAAAAAGAGCCAATTCAACCTAGGAGCCTCTGAATTCAATACTTGGCATATGTCTAAGTACAAAATCACTATACGAGCCTATTGAGACCATCAAAATACCATTTTGGGATCGTTTTCAACAAAATTCAAACTTGGTCAACATATCTAATGGAAGCTTCCAAACTAGGGATCAATTGGTCCAAATCCATCCAAAACCTCCCCAGAACCCCAAAAGCCATCCCCATAAGTCACATAACCAAAAATACACTTAGGAGATTCAAAAGAGAAAAAATGGCTCAAATAAAAAAAATAATCGATCGAGCCATTATAAATCAAGAATCTATATTAAATTCTAAAAAGCGTCATTAATAGAGACATGATCTATAACAACTTGACCGGGCGTTTTGTGTATTTGAGTCCCGTTCCTAATAGAAGCTTCCCGTATATGTGTTTGTAGTTTTATGAATTTCTGGATGGTTGGTTTTGTTTCGGAAAGGTTATGGATTGATTTGGAATGACTGGTTCTTAATTTAGAAGCTTAAGTTGGAAATATTTACCGAGGTTTGACTTTTGTGAAAACGATCCCAGAATGATGTTTTGATGGTTTCTATAGGTTCGTATGGTGATTTTGGACTAAGGTGTATGCTTAGAAATGGATTCGTAGGTTCCTAGGTTGATTTGGCTCTTTTGGAAATTTGAAAGTTTAGTTTGACCATGGTTTCATTTTATGGCTATCAAGTTCGGATTTTGTTTTCAGGACCTGGAATATGTCCAATTTTTATTTGGAACTTGTCTGCAAAAATTTTGTGTCATTCAGAGTTGGTTTGATAGGAATCAGACATTTGGTTTTGATTGTAGTGATTCTTGAGTTTCATTGTGAATTCTATCTGTTTTGGTGTCAGATTCGTGGTTCTGGAAGTTATTTTGGTGTTTTGAGTGCGCGAGCAAGTTCGTATGATATTTTTAGACTTGTGTGGATGTTTGGTCTGGAGCCTCGGGGGCTCGGGTGAGTTTCAGAAGTGTTTCAGATTGGATTGAACTTGTTTTAGGTTGCTGGTGTGCCGGTGTTGTAGTTATTGCAATTGATAGCAACAGCATCACAATTGCAAAGAGGGCTAGGGGCTTCAGGTGCCGCAAATGCGACACCTCGATCGTATTTGTGAAGGTAGAATAGAGTTTGGTCATATCTCATTTGCGACCATATGGTCTCTTTTGCGAAGTAGATTGTAATCGCAATTGCGAAGTATTTGCCACAATTGCGCCATCTGTGTGGGATAACAGGGTTTGATTTTTAAATTCCTGTGTTTCATTTACTAGGGGTTGCATTTACGAACCCCATGTTGTATTTTCAACATCTGCAGCTGAACAAAAGGTTGGGATTTAGGGACTAGTCTTATTTTATCACATTTTAGTCTCATTTTATCACATTTTGGAGCACTAGACTCGGTGGGGGACAATTTTAAGAGGAGATTTTCACGCCAAACTATTGGATAAGATATTTTGATCCACTTTTGAATATATTAACATTATTATTTATGAGATTTAACATCTAAATCATGAGATTTTAAGAGTAACTTTTGGGATTTTGGACTATTTTTTGAAAAATGAAAATTTGAGATTTGAGAGTGAATTGGACTCGGATTTAAAAATCAAACACATATATGGACTCGTGGGGTTATGGGTAGTCGAGATCTACCCTTTGACTTGGGTTTTGACTAGGCGAGCCCAGGGTTGACTGTTGTTGACTTTTGGGGAATTGTGTAAAGATCTTACCTTATTATTGAAATTGGTTTCTCTTTCATTGTTTGATATTATTGAGTCATTTTTGCTAGATTTGGGTCGAAAGGAGGTAAATTTTCAAGGGAAAGCATTTTTCAATTATTAAATTGGCTTAATTGAGGTAAGTATCTAGCCTAAATTTGTGTGGATGAATTAATCCGTAGAATTTAGTGTATTTGCACTACTTGCACTATGTGAAAAGAAATTTTCACGGGGTGAAGAGTGTGTACACGGGATTATGTGTAATTGACCAGATTAGACTCTTAGGCTACTAATATGCCTTGTATTGAAATTGTTGTTATTTGAATCACCTTTCATTTCTGATTTACTTCCCGTTATTTTATGTTGTTGTTGTAATTCAATTATACGTTGTTGTTGAGTTGTGGACTATGTATTGATTTGGCATTGGTATTATTGTTTGAGCAATGTTATGGCATATGGGCACGTGGTGTGCTGTTGATTGTTGTGTTGGGCTTGAGATGCGCATGTGGCTACATTAGGGTGGTTCTATTGTGATTGAGATGCACATGTGGCGATATTATGGTAGTATGTATATTGATGCAGCGATATAAGGGGGCTTTATGCACGTGGTGCAAGTAAGGGGAAATACTTCATTGTGATGCACACACGGCGGGATAAGGGGGATAATGCACATGAAGCTATTTCAGGAAAATGTTTTAAAAATATGAAGCTCACACGACATCATAAGGATTATCATATGTGGCACTTCGATGTGATTCGTGTTGTTATTCTTGTGTTGCAACAGTTTGATGACTTGAATTTCTCATTATTTTCCTTAATTGATTGTGCTTTGTGTTTTACGTAATTTGATTAATCAGCCGTATTATCACTTGCTTTAATCTTTGTTGCTATTCATTCTGCTTTGGTTTTCGTTGTTAGTTTAATATTGATATTCTGCACAGGTTATTGTCTAGTGAGTTTTTTGACGTGATCCACGTCACTACTCCACCGAGTTTAGTCTTGATACTTACTGGTTACCGGTTGTGGTGTACTCATACTACGCTTCTTCACATTTTTGTACCGATCCAGGTACCTAAGAGCAAGGTTGATGTTAGTGAGCTGATCATCAGAGTTTCTGTGGAGAATTCAAGGTATACATGCATGTCCGCTCGCAGGCCTCCGAGTTACCTTCTATTTTTCTTTTGCTACGTTAACTTCATTTCCAAACAATGTTGTATTTAGAGATTTCTAGTGTTCTCTCAATAGAGCTTATGACTCCTTACCACCTGTTTTGGGATGTATGACTATTGTATTCCACAAATAGTTTTGTTATGGAATTTTGAGCTTTATTTAGTTAAAGTGGTTTAATTCTATTGATCTCATCATGTGTTAGGCTTACATAGTCTTTGAGAATAGGTGCCATCACGATCCTCAAAGTGCGATTTTGGGTCGTGACAAGCTGGTATCAGAGCTCTACGTTCATAAGTTCTACATGTCATAATCAAGTTTAGTACAGTCTTGCAGATCGGTAGAGAGACGTCGGTACTCATCTTCGAGAGGCTACAGAACTATTAGGAAATTGCACTTCTTTCATTCATCATCGTGCAGATTTATTGATTTTGGAATTTGAGCCCTCTTTCTATTATCTCACAGATGGTGAGGACACGAGGTTCAGTTACGCACGATGCTATCCCTAGTGCTGGTGTTTCTAGAGGTCGGGAAGAGGACTAAGGAGATGTGGAGCACGTGTTGTAGTGAACGGCCGTGCTAGGGACGCGATTGATAAGCCACCAGTAGATTTGATTAGGGAGCAGGCATCTGAGGTGCTTGTTGCTACCACTGGACTTAGGAAACCTTGGCACATTTCCTAAGCATGTTCGGTACCTTGGCTCAGGCGGGATTGATCCCAGTTGCACTAGCTACTTCTCAAACTGGGGGAGGAGCTCAGACTCCCACCACCCATACTCCAGAGCAGCAGGCTCATGTTGATCAGGCTCTGGGTGTTATGACGGTACAACCCGTAATTGTAGTACAACCTGAGGTCAGGTTAGTGGTGTTAAATGAGGAGTAGAAGAGTTATAGAGGTTCAAGAGGTATTCTCCTTCTAGGTTTTTGGCATAGTATCCGAGGATGCACAAGGTGTTCTAGACCAGTGTAACCATATTTCTTGCACCATGGGCATAGTGGAGTTGAGCAGGTTTGACTTTACTACCTTCCAGCTGACAGGGTCATCATACAAATGGTGGAAGGTTTACGAGGAGACTAGGCCAGTTGATGCAACACCACTTACTTGGACTCAATTCACTTATCCATTTTTTAGGGAGTTCATCTCACAAACCCTTAGGGATGCGTAGCGCACCGAGTTTGATCAGTTACGCCAAGGGACCATGACTATGTCCAAGTATGCTATGAGATTTAGCGAATTATCTCAGCATGCACTTGCTTTGGTTTCCACTGTTAGAGAGAGAGTCTGTAGATTTATTGAGGGACTCAGTTATGACCTCAGATTTGGGATGGCACGGGATTTGGAGACTAATCCTCCATTTGAACAGGTTGTGGAGATCACTAGAAGGTTGGAGCGTATATGTGGCCAGGAGAGGGATGATAGGGAGGCCAAAAGGCCACAAGATTCAGGAGGGTTTAGTGGTACCCGTTTTGCAGTATTAGATCGTCATGGTAGTGGTTTTGGCAAGTCGACTGTTTTAGTCTGCACTTCAAGTTACTCACAACACTCCAACCATTTAGGGGCCTTAGAGTACACATTTTGGTTAAGCATCTTCTAGATCACCTCCAACATAGGGTTCTTACAACGATTATTCTAGCCATCTGGGTTAGACTCAATACTAGCAGCCACACTAGCAGATAGGTTATTTCGAGTGTGGAGATACTAGGCACATGGTGAGGGATTTTCCCAAGCTCTTGAGGATTGGACAATCGCAGAGTACTTAGGCTATGCTTCCTGCTCCGGTTGCTAATCCACCTAAAGAACCAGCTAGGGGTGGAGATACAACTGGTAGGGGACGTCCTAGAGGGGGACGACATGGCCATTGTAATGCTTTCCTGGTAGGACTGAGGCTGTTGCATCGGATGCTATTTGTACAAGTATTGTTCTGTTCTGTCATAGAGATGCACTATTTTTATTTGATCCGGGTTCCACTTATTTGTATTATAATCCTATTTTTCTTTATATCTAGATAAGTCACATGATTCTTTGAGCATCCCTATTTATGTGTCTACGCCTGTTGGGGACTCTATTGTGGTAAACCATGTGTATCGCTCTTGTATGGTCATTATTGGGGTTATGAAACTAGGGTTAACCTTTTTTTGCTCAATATGATGGATTCTGATTTAATTTTGGGTATGTATTTATTGTTACCATATCACGCTATTCTTAATTATCATATTAAGACCATGACATTGGTTATGCCAGAGTTGTTGCCGAGGTTGGAATGGAGAGTTACATTAGGTCATGTTCCTAGTAGGGTAGTGTCTTTTCTGGAGGCCCAGTTGATGGTTGAGAAAGTGTGCTTGGCGTACTTATCCTTTATGAAGAATGTTAGTGCTAATACCCCTATTGCTTTGTCATCTCTAGTCGTGAGAAAGTTTCTAGATGTGTTTCCAGAAGACCTACCAGACATGCCACCCGATAAGGATATTGATTTTGGTATTTCTTTGGTACCGGACATTCAGCCCATATCTATTTCACCATATTGCATGGAACGAACGGATTTAAATGAGTTAAAGTATCAACTTCACGAGTTTCTTGAAAATGGTTTCATCAAACCGAGTGTCTCACCTTAGGGTGTTCAAGTTCTATTTGTGAAGAAGAAAGACGACACTATGAGGATGTGCATTGACTACAAGTAGTTGAACAAGGTCACCATCAATAACAAGTACCTACTACCACGTATTGATGTTTTGTTCTATCAACTTCAGGGTGCTAGGGTATTCTTGAAGATTGATTTGCGATCCGGGTACCATCAATTGAAGATCCAGGCTTCAAATATTCCGAAGACGCCTTTCTGGACCCGCTATGTTTACTAAGAGTTTTTAGTGATGTCTTTTGGGATGATAAATTCCCCAGCAACCTTTATGCACTAGATTAACAACGGGTTCCAACCAAATCTTTATTCCTTCATTATCATGTTCATTGATGATATTTTGGTGTATTCTCGTAGACGGGAGGTTCATGAGCACCACTTAAGGATCGTGCTCTAGTCTTTGAGGGAGAAAAAGCTATATGCTAAATTCTCCAAGTGCACATTGGACATATGTTCCACTGAGGGGATTAAGGTGGATCCGAAGAAGATTGAGGTAGTTCAAAGTCGGCCCAGGCCGTCTACTACTACTGAGATCTGGGGTTTTCTAGGCTTGGTTAGGTATTATCGCCATTTCGTGGAGGGTTTTTCATCCATCGCAACTCCTTTTACTAGATTGAACCAGAAGGGTTCCCTATTCATGTGGTCTACTGAGTGTGAGGAGAGCTTTAGAAGCTCAAGACTGCCTTGATTACGACACCAGTTCTAGTTTTGGCTTCAGCATCGGGTGTTTATATAATGTATTGTGATGCTTTGAATATTGGCATTGGATGTGTGTTGATGCAGGAGTGTAGAGTGATTTATTATTCTTTGCTTCAGTTGAAGCCCTATGAGAAGAACTACCCAGTACATGATTTCGAGTTGGCATCCATTGTTCACGCGATGATGATTTGGAGGCACTATCTCTACGACGTGTCTCTAGTCGATTCAATCATTCTGATACGAACTATTTTACGATAACCATAATCATCTCAATTTATATATTTCCTTCCAATTTCTTCTTACTTGTTGGGAATTCATCCTGCTCACCTCTCGACACTTGTTGGGATATCCGTGGGAAAATGTATTCATCTGCGTATCACTTAACACTTCCTTACTTGTAAGATTTCTAAGAGGCTCTCCATCAATTCCAAATGCACTCGTAGGTTATTATAGCATCACATTTATTTCTCCCACTCGTTCTGCCTTTCTTAAAGCCTTGAAACTTTAGTTAAATTGCAAATCCATGATTAACCCATTCTAAAAACTCGCAACCTTTCACATTTGACCTATAGTACTTCCTTGGGTTCTATTTGTTCTTAACCCTAAAACAAGTATAAAACCCCTTTACAAATGTTACTCTTAGTTTGTAGGATCGTCGACCCTTTCATTTATATTTTCCATGTATGAAGAATTTTACTTCCTTAACCTTCCACCTTCTTGAAGTACTAGTGGTCTATCATTAGCATATCCTTTCAGAGAATCACGTTACCAATTATCACTTTTCTAGACTACACATGTCTTCAACGAAATATTCAAACACCATAGCTATATGGTCTTACTCTTGTTTCATTGTATTTAAGTATCCTCACTATGTCCCTTCCTCCCCTACTTTGGGCGAATGTCCCAGATTACGACACAAGTCTTGAATTTAGCAACTTGAGGGACATATGTCTCATGTCTCTTGTTCGACTATTAGGAAGATTTAAGTTTCCATGGTGTTAATCCCATAAATTCTCTATTATTATCCGGCCATACATGCTTGGGATTCTAATTCCTCATGTCAATATCCTTTAGGAGTGTAACATAACTTCGTACATTTCTGGATTCTTATAAAATTCATAGTACAAGGATATCCTCATTGTGAGTTCAACTGAATCTCCTTTCATAACTTTTTGTCTCCTATGAGAGACTTACACTCTCATCATTAATCTTCTGGTCATGCCTCCCATATATCACATGCTTATATAACAAATTTTCTTTTACACCTTAGGATCATACATGCTTCCCACACTACCCACATGTGCTATTTAATCTTACTTCTCATTTATCAAGTCAATGTCTCTTTGGAGGTGGGTAATCACTTTTATCACTTTTCTCATATAAAGTATGCTCATGGTAGTATGTACTTATCTTATATGTCCATACCATTCGTTCAACATGATGCATGTGCCATCTCCGTATTCAGGCCTTTGCCCATTTGTCATGTTATATGACAACATTACTTGGAATAGATGAAAGAGCGTTTAAACTTACCTTGAACCTTAACACACGAAATAGAAGACAATCTTATAGTCAGGCTTTATCGCACGATCTGGAGTGTTTAACAAGGGTAACATTCCTAAATGTACATTTAGCCTCAAACTTATAGATGTGGTCGCCAACACACCGATAAGAAGAACTCTACTAGACATAGCTCCGAGACACCTAGGACACTTTAAAACCTTCGGCTCTGATACCAAGTTTGTCATGCCCCAAACTCAGGGAACGCGAATGGCGCTCAACCGAGTGAACCCGGTTATGCAAGCCTGTTAGATTTCATTCTACCCAAATTCATCTTTGAATAAAGAGGAGATGTACTCTATTAATCATACTCTGAAAATATTTCATTAACAACTTCCATCTCGTTTCCATTAGCAGCTTCAACCATAATTTCTAAACTATTACAATTTTAAAGATATGATTGTATATGGCTAAAATCGGAGAGCCCGATTTTATGATCATTATGGAACTCCATAGCCTGTCTTCAGAAGACTAGAAGCAGTTCAAGTTTTGACATCGAGGAAACATGTCGAGGATTATCTACACCTGACCTCGAGGCGGTGTAAATCGAAGACTATCATGGAAAAGCGGGAAGTTCCCAAAAGGCACGTGGTTAAAGCTGACCAAGCCTGCAAAAATAGTACAAGTCCGTACCGTGACATTAAATGGTTGTACCAGCCGTTTATCTTTGTAATAATTACACATGTACAATGTTGGGATTCCCCCTCTTATATACAGGGGACCCTTGTCATTTTATAACACACATGATATTCATACAAGAACAAGAACATTCTTTGCTCTCTAACTCTAACATTCTCTAGAATTGTTCCATTGATTTATTGCCTTTCATTTATTGTGTTCGTTGATTGTTCTTCATTTTTTGCTCATTATTGATGATAAAAAATCCATTTTCGAGGCTTTCAATACCGTTGTATCTTCATCGACCGCCCTCTGTCGAGCCCTCGATCTTGACCTTGAGGCCCTATTTCGACCACGCTCGAGACCCCGTCTCTTAACTACTCAGTTTGCACAATTCCATTATCCTTTGCTCTTATCTCATTTTTCTTAACTCTCACTTAGAATCTATTGCCTAAACAACTAGTAATAAAATAAATCACGTATTTTTAGAACCAAAAAATCAAATCTAATTGTAATTGCCATTTTTGAGGTAAACAGTTTGGCGTCCCACCGTGGGGCTAAAAATAATAGTGATTGTTTTAGTGCTGGTTTTGTAAAAACACAGGTATGTTTACACTTTTTCTTGTCCAAGAATCTTCAATTTCAGGTCAGAAAATGTCTAACTCAGTGAACGCACATGAAAACAACGGTCCTGAGGATCATGGAGAGACCGACACAGCTACTTCAGGTGCCGGTGTACCACCACAAAACATCGAAGGAGCACCCGTGCAAATCCCCGTTAACGCTCAATATGTCGATGTAAGCTCTCGTACAGACAGAAGTGTGTGCGAAGGAGAAAAACATGAAGCACAGAGAGCCCATGCTCATAAGGAAAGGGAAGTTAGCCTTCATATCATTTTTGAGATGTTGCAAGCATAACAAGTGGCTATTTCTCAGCTATAAAGCCATCAGAGAACTCCAAGCACAGCAGCACCAGAAACGGCTCCTCGAGTCGAACATGCACCAGAAAGGTCGAGCAATAATGGGTCAGCAGCTGACCCCACTATTATGAAGATGCTCGAGGACCTCACAAAGAGGATTGAATCAGGCGAAAAGAAGATAGAAGCTAACGATAAAAAGGTGGAGATCTATAACTCAAGGGTCGATCATATCCCGGGACCCCCGATTCTAAAGGGTGTGGATTCCTCGTGCAAAATCCATTCCTATCAAGTGCGGCCCCGAAGCCCGTCCCGAAGAAATTTAGAATGCCCGACCTCCCGAAGTACAACGGGACCTCGGACCCTAACGAGCACATTACTTCTTACACTTGTGCTGTGAAAGGGAATGACCTATAAGATGACGAGATTGAATCCGTCTTATTGAAAATTTTTGGAGAAACACTGTCCAAAGGGGCCATGATGTGGTATCATAACCTGCCCCCGAACTCGACAGATTGTTTGCCATGATGGCAGACTCTTTTGTGAAGGCACATGCTGGTGCCATCAAGGTCGCTACGAGGAAGTCTGGCGTCTACAAAATCAAACAAAGAGAGAATGACATGTTAAGGGAGTTTGTATCCCACTTCCAATTGGAACAGATGGAATTAATACCGGTCTATGATGATTGGGCAGTACAAGCCTTCGCTCAGGGCTTGAATGAACAAAGCTCGATAGCATCAAAATAGTTGAAGCAAAACTTAATCGAGTATTCCGCCGTAGTTTGGGAAGATATATACAACAGGTATCAGTCAAAGATCAGAGTCGAGGATGACCAATTGGAAGCTCCCTCAGGCTTGGTGTATCCCAGTAGGCTCTTAACAAAGGAATTGAGGCTTCTAGAAAGAGAGTCGAGGCCAAGAAAATAAAGGTATCAACCGTATATAGAAAATCAGAGAAATATCCTGAGGCGCAACATACGTTGAAGTGAACAAAGGATGGATCGAGGCTAGAATCCTCGGGGACTCGTGAACAAAGAAGGGTTCGACAGACACACATGGCCGGTAGAGGCACCCCGGCTATCTGAGTGCATCTTCAACATTGATGTTTCAGACATCCTATTAGCCATAGGTAAGGTCAAGGAAACCAGGTGGCCAAGACCCGTACTATCAGATCCTTTTCAAAGGATCCCTAACTTGATATGTGAATATCAAGGTAACCACGGTCATAGGATCGAGGATTGCAGACAACTTCGAGAAGAGGTAGCCTGACTGATTAGCAAAGGGCACCTTCGAAGGTTCCTCAGCCACCGAGCTAAAAACCAATTTCGGGAAAGAGAAGCGAACAGGAAAAATGATACAGAAGAACCACAACACGTCATCCACATGATTATTGCAGGAGTCGACGTCCCTCAGGGACCCGTTTTCAAGAAAATAAAAGTATCCATCACTAGGGAAAAGCGAACTCGGAGCTACATACCTGAAGATCCTCTTTCATTCAGCAAAGAGGGCATCAAGACCTTGTCTCAACCTCATAATGACGCACTGATAATTTTTTTTTTGAATAAATTACAGGTTAAACATGAGCTCGTGGATCCAGGTAGCTCGGCCAATATAATTAGGTCTAGGGTGGTAGAGCAACTCGGATTGCTCGACCAAATCATGCCCGCCCCCCAAGTCCTCAACGGATTCAACATGGCGACGAGACAACGAAAGGGGAAATCAACCTCCGAGTTAGCGTGGCCGGTACAATTTAAAATACCAAGTTTCATGTTATCGAAGGCGACTTGAGATACAATGCATTGTTTGGAAGTCCATGGATTCACAGTATGAGGGTGGTGCCGTCAACCCTTCATCAAATGATGAAGTTTCCTATGAAGGATGAATTAAAAATAGTGTACGGAGAGCATCACGCAACACGTATCACATAGAACGCATCACGCATCACACAACACGCAGTAAAAGAAATGTTCGCAGTGCACGATGTGGCACCGACACCTTCTATATTGAAGGAGCCAAAAAACAAGCAAACAGCTGAGTAGCAATCAAAAACTGAATCCTCGGATGAACGAATAAAGGAACGTGCCGCGTCCTCGGAACGAGTAACTAAAGCATATTGAGGCTTGAACGCCACCACATCTAAGGTACAATCCTCTCTCTCTTTCCTTCATATTTTACACTAACCTATGTGCAGGTGTTCGATTGAAAGGAATCGAAGCACCCTCTAGCTCGAAGGCCTTAGGTATTGTGCTCTTTTTCCCTCATGTCGGATTTTATCCCAAATAGGTTTTACCGATGAGGTTTTTAATGAGGAAACATCCATATGCTACCTAAGGAGAACTCACCAAGTATTCAAGTTTTCTCTTCAATCAACCTCTACTGAGGGGCATCCCCCCGGGAGATCACTCCTCGAAGAAACTAAAATAATCCAAAGACTGGCTCGACAGGAGAACGATGTATAGGATAGAATAGTCGAATGAACCGTGTCCACATAGAACATCGAACCCTCGAATGTGAAAAATTTTATACTTGTACCAAGTAATCGAAGGAGAACCTTTTATCACCAAAACACTTCAAGCGTCAAAGAAGTTTGCTATTTTCATAAGAAATGGACCCAGGCCATAAATTTCCCAAACACTCGGAGACTGACACCAAAAACTCGAAGCCATAAGACCTCAGGGCCAGCAACTTCGAGCTCATAAGACCTCAATGAGGCAATATCGCATCTATAAGACCTCAATGAGGCATGCTCAAACTTGTAAGCCCTCAACGAGGGATTGTCAAATTTGTAAGACCTTAAAAAAGGCATAACCCCCACTCGGGGACTGTTCTCGACAGTCGACTCATCGAGCTATGTAACCTGAAACCGTAAGACCTCAATCTGGAAACTTCAAGTTCATAAGCCCTCCATGAGGCACCAACGTAAGCCCTCCATAAGGCAATATCAGCAATGTAAGCCCTCCACGAGGCGATATCAACAACATAATCCCTCCATGAGGCAACATTAAGTTTATAAGACCTCAATAAGAATACACCAAAAAGTTTGCTATTTTCACAAAGAACGGCTCCAAAGCCAAAATATTTTGATGTCTCGGGGACTGTCATCGACAGTCACCCCATCGATTCATTAAAAACTCGAAGCCATAAGACCTCAGGGCTGGCACCTTCGAGCTCATAAGCCCTCCACGAGGCAACATCAAAACTATAATACCTCAAGCAAGGCATGAATCGTAAGACCTCCACGAGGCAATATTAAATCTGTAAGACCTCAAGCAAGGCATGTACAAATTTGTAAGACCTTAAAAAGGCATAATCCCGATATCAAAGTCAAGGCTATATATTCGAACTTAAGACCCCTAAAAAGGCATACCCTCAATATAGACGCCGAGGCTATCTCACTCGGGACTAAAAGCTACGACCAAATACAATGACCACTGTCATAAGGCTTCGACCAAACTAACGCGACTCGGAGACATCCGACCATCGCCATAAAATCACATGCCTCCAATTACTTCGAAAATACTTCGAAAAGAACCGGTTAAAGGTCGTACCGACCCAATGCGTAAGAGCCCAAGCGCCAACCATATTAAAGGTTGTACCGACCCAATGCGTAAGAGCCCAAGCTCCAGTCATATTAAAGGTCGTATTGACCTAACGCGTAAGAGCCTAAGCGCCAGCCTAAAGAGCCTTAGGGCCGATTTAAAAACCAAAGGGTTAATGAGATTGAGTTGAAACCCGACTCGAAGACTAAGCCCTAAACGATTAACTAAAAAGTGCCTAAGGGACAGTGCATAAGATCCTAAGCATCAACCACACTAAAGGTCATACCGACCCAATGCATAAGAGTCTAAGCGCCAACCACACTAAAGGTCATATCGATCCAATGCGTAAGAGCCCACGGGCAAGCCTAAAAAGCCTAAAGGCCAATTTATAACCTCAAGGGTTTTATTTCGAAGTCCAATACATCGAGCTAATCATTTACAAGCATCAAAATTTATAAGAAAAAGAAACACAGACACAAGCAAGTCAGAAGTACTAAAGGATGTTTTATATATATGTATTACAAATATACATTTACAATGCTCCCACAGGAGTTTTATACAAAGGACAAGAAAAAAAAACTAGTCTGCTCTAGGGACCATCTCCCTCGATGGCCCCTCAGACCAGCTCCCTCGACGGCCTTCAAATATTAGCATCGACACCAAAAGAAAGGAAACACTTGGCGTTGATCTCATCCGCCTTGGCCTGCTTTATCTCTTTCGAGAGATCAAAGCCCCTAACATGAATCTCTTTGAGGGTCTCCCTCCGAGATTTGCATCGGGCATACCTCATTTCTTCTCCTCTCCCTGTCAAAGGCTCCCCTCAGCTCAACACAAGCATCAACAACATCTTTCAAATAAATGGCCACTTTATTATCGGCCTTTGCTCGAACTTCTTTAGCTTCATCGGGCGTCCACGACCTTAGCCTTCATCTTCAAAATATCAGTCTTGAGCTTGGCAATCCTGCCCGTTTTAATCGAGCAACTTTCTCGAGAATTGCAAAGTTGTACCTCGAGGGCAGAAGCCTTGGCCAAAGCATTCCTTTGGGCCGCAACATAAACACCTATCTGCGCCTTCAACGCGTTGCATTCACAATTGACTTGTCTGACTTCGCCCCAAAGGCGTTCAAGCGCTTCCATCTTTCCCTACAACTGAAATATAGCGCATTATCTCTCGAAGATGGGAAAAGAGACAAGTACCCCCCTCAAAATAAGGATTACCTATTTCTCGAGATTACCTTCGTAATCTCGACTTCGATTCATCTTCGATTGAAGATATATCAACTCTCTTGTCTTCTCATTACAAAGAAGCCTGAGAGATTTCTTCTTGCCTAAGGTTTCCTACAACTTGGCGTCGCAGCGGAGCAGCTCAGAGTTGAGCTTGTCAAAAGCCTATGAAAAGGAAGCTTCAATTCAAAAAATGAAAATACAAAACTGAAAAACCAACAAAGTCAACCAAAACTCACCACGGAATAGAGCGGCTGAGCCTTCTCAAAAGTTGAGTGTGCATCTACTGGTCTGGTCCTGTCGGACCCAGTTGAACTTCTCTTGGTTGGGACATGATCGCTCGATACCCTACTTGATTTAGGCATCCCCTGGCCATGAACGCCCCTCGAAGTACCTTCGAGGGGAGAAGCAGACGATGGAAGAGGAACCTTTCTCCATCCCTGTCGTGGAACCTCTTCCTCGAGGCTAGAGGTCTCAGGCCCGGTAGGATCAGCAACCTCGGGAGGCCCCCTGGATCGAGCCATAGATGAATAACCATCCTCCCGAGGAGAGTTAATGTCCAAAGAATAACCGATGCATATAAGGTCCTCTTCAACGGTAATGTCTCCTTTGTGTCTCCGGGAAGGCCCCGCCTCATTGCGAATGTCCTCATCCATCGAGGACCTTTTCCGCTTATTATCCTCCCTTGGTTTAAATCATCGAGAGCAAATGGCACTAAGGTACGACATAGTACTTACGTTTGAAGTTCCATTTTTCGGGGAACAGAAGGAACTCTGCAGGGATGATGTCGACAGTCCACACTCGAACAAACCGACTCACCCATCCTCGGTTTCGGTCCTCATCATCATCGTCAATAAAAGTCTTGGTGGATCGGCATTGTTACGCAATCAAGCCTCGACAATGCTGAGGCTGATATAATCTGATAAGGTGGCCAAAAGTAAACTCGAGCTCAGCCTTTTTGGTAAAGTACCTTATCATCAACACTATCCGACAGAAGGACGGATGAATTTGAGACACAGTGACTCAATACCTTTTGCATAAATTGAGCACAAGGCGGTCGAGGGGGCCCAATATAAATGGGTACGTATACACGTTCAGGAATCCGTCTACGTAGGCCATACTATTCTCTTCTCGGGAAGGTATCTGCAACATCACATTTTCTCCCCATATGCAATCTCTCCTCACGGCCTCGAGGTGGTTCTTCTCTATCGATCAAATAAACCTCGACGCATGCTCTCGATGGCCTGGAGCATCGAAGGGTTTCTCTAGTGCAAAGTCTTTCTTCAAAGCAAAATAGCTTGAGTTTAACACGCCATACACCGGCAGTGTACCACTGGCCGGGCAAGAAGAAAAAGTAAGGTTTCCCTCTTCTTGGTGAACAGATTTGGGAGCGGCAACCATAACTATTTGAACAAAGATAAAGAGGAAGAAAGCTCAAGCAGTTTTCCAGGCTGAGAAAAGGAAGAGAATGTTAAAGAGAAAACTAGTCTTGTAAAGCTATAGGACCTAAACTGAAGAAGATGCGAGTTTATATATATAGAATAAACGACGACTATTCATCTACTTTGAGGATTAATTAATTCTGACAAAGTCATTATAACTTATGGGAAAGTGTACCAGTGGGGCCACCTCGGTCACTTCACGATCATGTCATATGAATGATGTTGTCATACAGCATTGGATGGATCAAAACCCCCATACTGATCTAGCCTTGAAAAGGTGTCCGGTCTTGAGGGTCTCTATTACTGCAAGTATGGGTTCAAAAGAGCTAAAGTCAAAGCTTGAAGGTCGGCTTTTGCATAAGCATTGCAGGGCAAAGTTTTAAAGATATGAAACGAAGAGATCTTTTTCATTCCAAAAAATGTATTTACCAGGGTATTTTAAAAAGCTCCCCCTAGGATCCCATGTACAAAAAAGGAAAAAAATCAAGACAGTAGGTAAATCTACTCTTCTCCTTCACTATTGCCCGAGTCTCTTCCAGAGTCCTCATCCGAAGTAGTGGAAATTGCTGATTCTTCCTCCAAGGCCCTGGCTTCTTCAATCTCGGCAGAGAGATCAACTACTTTAGCACTCGCTTCCTCGAAGGCTTGACTCCTGGCTTGCAAGCGAGCATGAGCAACTGCCCTAGCCAGTTTTAGCTCGGCCTTCTTGGATATCTCTCTAGCCCGATCATTTGCGGCGGCAACATCCCTTTTGTATGAAGAGACAAATTCATCGGCTTCAGACTTGGCCGCAGATAATGCAACAACCTCCTCCTGAGCACTTAGAAGAAGGCCCTATATCGAGGATAGATTCTCCCGAAGTATGTCCCTCTCCAAAGCCACGACATCATTTTTCTGCGCCAGCTCAAGGATTTTGGCGTCCTTGGCCACAACATCCTCTCAGAGCTGCCCCACTAGGGCATCATTTTGCGTAATATGAAATATGTAGAAGATAAGCTAATTAGCACCAACTATGACAATAAAAGATAAGATTATGAGTACTAGAGTACCTGCTCGATGAAGTCGGCCCTCTCTTGGAGAGCTCTCTCCGAGCCTGCCCGGAGGTTGATCAACTCCTCCTCTTTTCGGGAGCATAGAGCCTCCATCTCAATTGACTCCGATAAAAAAATTATCAAGCTCCTCTCCACGATGAGTCAAATCATCTTGCAACTTAGAGAAGGCTTGGTCATACAGCTTCTTGACCTACAACACAAAGGAAGAAAGTTAGAAATTCAAGAGTAGAAATTCGAAGCATATAATATTATATCAAGAAGGTCACCTACTTTTGAAGCCTCTCGGCCTCCTCGTGCGAAACGGGGGCATCGATATCGGTCTCCTTCTCAATGACTTCAAAGTAACCTCTGAATGCATCATCCTCTCCCTGAGAAGTTCCCAAACCGGGGGCATTCCTGCCTTGGGCATCTCGTATCTCCCCTGGAGAGAATGACGGGCCTAATTGAAATCCTCCTGCAGCATCAACTTCCATCGGGGCTTCCTCTCGCCCACGAAAAAGTTCAGAAATGGGCCCTTTAAACTCACCAATACGGACTGTACCATGTACGATGAGCGGCTTGGGGACTGCACCCAAAACCTCCTCGAGGCTCTCCTCAGCAAAATACGGGTCCGCATCGGCCGCCTCTGATTCAGCAGACGTTTGTCCAGTAATTCTCGAAGCATCAACGCTTCATTTTGCCCTTTGTACCATAGGACAGGTATCATCATCTTCTTCCTCGGCATGCAAGATCTCAGCGGTCATCAAGGATAAGACCGTAGCATCGGTCTTGGGCTTTCGAGCCTTTGCTTTCTGGGATTTTGGAGACTCTGCCGGTCTCTCCTTCTTCCTTTTCTTGTCCTTAGAAATTTTTGAAGCCTCTTCCTCACCATAAGGGGGCGGTCTCATCGACACGCCTTCCCCAAGGCTTGCACATACATGATGTATCAAATTCACCACCACAGAGAATACTTACAAAGAATGAGGAAATGACAACAATGAGAGCATACCATGGTTCTTGGCATGCCACCACATTTTAGCCAAATCACGCCAGACACGTTTGTTGTATGGAAAAATGGAGTCCAAAAGTTTGATCCATCCTTGAAGGTCCTAGACCGCGCCAGGGAACCAAACGGTGGCTACACAATTAGAAGAAAATCAATCAAAAGAGAAGGAGGTCAGATTGGAAGAAGGAAAAGAGGTGGTAAAACATACTCGATATGGGGATGATGTCTGAGGTTCCGCTTCATATTCCATTCCTCCGAGACTGGAATTCTATCTGGAGGGATGATGTCCAAGGTTTTGACTCTAACAAATCGGCTCATCCATCCCCGGTCTTTATCCTCATCGATGCAGGCAAAGAACGCCTTGGCATATCGACGGTGCAACTTAATTAAACCCCCTCGGAAGAGATGAGGGCTATACAATTTGATCAAGTGATCGAGGGTGAAAGTCATTCCCTCGACCATGTTGGAAATGTATCGAATCATATATACAATCCTCTAGAAAGAAGGATAAATCTGACTGAGTGTCACTCGGTATTGACGACAAAAGTCGAGAATCACTGGGTCAATCGGTGGAGAAGAAGAATCTACGGGGCCTAAAGTGAAAGGGTATATATATACGCTGAGAAAGACAACCTTATGTGTGACTATGCTTTCTTCAGCTATGGGGATTTCTACTTGCACTGCCTCCCCCCAACGGTAGTCTAGTTTTACCCTCTCTGTATCAGTCACTACACTTATATACCGAGACATGGGTTCGCATCGGCCTAGTGTAGAAGGGGGTTTTTTCGATGGTGAAATCGGAGACGGTGTCAAAGGGACCAGGGATGCACCACTCGATGCTAGGAGGAGTTTTTGATTTTCCCTTATACGGTGATGAAGAAGTATCTCCCTCTTTTTGAGGTACCGTTTTGGAGGATTTTTCCATAATTGTAACTGAGTTTTAAAGAAAGAAGATGAAGAAGAAAGCGCAGAAAGAGGATGAAAGTAGAAAACAATTAGTAAAATTTTGAAGACTTGAAGATGTTGTAAAATTGTGAAAGGCAAACGATTGAAGTATTTATAGAGGCCATTTGGGCATGTTTGAAGCGGAAAAGTTGAACCAATAGCAGTTCATGGGATTCTCGAGAATTGTGCTGACAACTACCTCTGCGCAACCTCTATGTCGCGTTATTTAATATTCTGATGAGGCTGGCGTCATAATAGGGATACTGAAGAGGCAAGAATTCAATACCCTTTCTTATCGCTTCATTCTAAGAAACGCGGGGACTATCTGTATACGGATAAATCAGAGAGCCCAATTTTATGATCATTATGGCACTCCATAGCCCGTCTTCAAAAGGCTCGAAGTAGTTTGAGTTTTGACATCAAGGAATCATGCCGAGGGTTCTCCACCCCCGACCTCGAGGCGGTGTAAATCGAAGACCATCATGGAAAAGTGGGAAGTTCCAAAAAGGCACGTGATTAAAGCTGACCAAGCCCGCAAAGATAGTACAAGTCCGTACCGTGACATTAAATGGTTGTACTAGCCATTTATCTTTGTAATAATTACACATGTACTATGTTGGTATTCCCCCTCTTATATAAAGGGGACCCTTTCGTTTTGTAACACATATGATATTCAATACAAGAACAAGATGTAACGACCCAATAGTTCGTTCCGAGAGTTTTAGCCCCGTTTCCCCCGTTTCTGCTTCATTATATGTGGTTCAGCTCTTTCATGTTGTGTTAGGTTTATTGTTTTGGGTTCGGCGTGATTATGGAGATAAATGAGACACTTAGTCTCTTAAGTTGGTTATTTAGTTGGAAAAGTCAACCATAAGTTGACTTATTGGTAAACGACCTCGGAATGTAGATTTTATGGTTCGGATAGCTTTGTTACGTGATTTGGGACTTAGGAGTGTGTTCAGAAGTTCGGTGTAGAATTATGCTTGAATTGGCGTAATTTTTGGGGATTTCCGGTCGGCATTGGAAAATAGGCTATTGGGGTTGGAATGGAATTCCGGGAGTTGGAGCAGGTTCGTAGTGTCATTTTGGACGTGTGTGCAGATTTTAAGGATAATCAGACGTGTTTTGGATAGTTTCGGCATCGTAGATGATTTTCGGAAGTTTTAGGATTCTTAACCTTGAATCATGAGTTGAAATGGTGTTTCGATCTTATTTTGGGTGTTCCGATGGTTCGACTAAGTATGGGTGATCATTTATGACTTGTTGGTACTTTTGGTTGAGGGCCCGAGGGGCTCAGAGTGTTTTTGGATAGTCATCGGAAGGTTGAAGTTGGGAATTTGCAGCAGAAACTGCTAGTGGAATGTTTCTGGTGTGGCCGCACCTGCGGAAGGGTGGCCGCAGGTGCGGAGAGGCATGCATAGGTGCGGATTTTTGGCAGGTTGAAGGAGGTCACATGTACGGGAGTTGGGTCGCATCTGCGGAGTCGCAGGTGCAAAGAAGAAGTCGCAGGTAAGGAAAATGGTACTTTAAGTTGGATGCGCAGGTGCGCACCTGGAACCGCTAGTGCGGGTCCGCAGGTGCGAGCAATTGGCCGCAGGTGTGGAAATCCCTGGGCAGATCATATAAAAAGAGTCCTTAGATAATTTTGGTCTTTATTTCATCATTTTCATGCGGATTTGAAGCTTTGGAGAGGGGTTTGAAGGAGGAAATCAAGAGGACTTTGTCGAGGTAAGATATTTGTACCTAAAACTCGTTTCTATGTGATTTTTGGACTGAAATAGGATGAAATTAAGGGAAAAATCAATCCGTAAATTGGGGTTAAGGCTTGGATAATTGGAGACTTTGATTGAGTAATTGAAGGGGCAATTGTGGTCGGATTTCGATGCATTTTATATGTATAGACTCGGGAAAGGATGAAGATTCTTGTGGTGCAATTTTTATACAATTTCGAGACGTGGGCCCGAGGGTCGGGTTTGGCCAATTTCAGGAATTGTGCCTAATTTTGATAATTTGTGAATGGGTTTCGTATCCCTAGCATATTTTGATGATATTTATCTGATTTTGATAGACTCAGAGAATTTGGGAGCCGATTCAAGAGGCAAGAGAATCGCGGATTAGTATTTGGGCCAGTTTGAAGTAAGTAATGATTATAAATCTAGACCTGAGGGTATGAAACCCGGTATCTCGTATTGTTTTGATAAACGAGGTAACGCACATGCTAGGTGATGAGCGTGTGGGCGTGCACCGATAGGGATTGTGACTTGGTCCGTCCTATGGAGACAATTAAGCCGCGTGTTTGATTTTAAAATCATATGATATCCTGTATTTTAGAGGTTTATATTATATTATGGACAGTATGCCATGTTTGGGGCCTTATGCCGACCTGTTTTGAACCTCAGGGGTATTTTTCCCACTATTCTTGATAGAAACATTATGAACTCAGTCATGCCTTGTATCTGTTGTTGTTTATCACTGTTATTTCCCTGTTTTTGGAATACTGAGAGTTATCTTGGGCTGAGTCCCGCAAGTTGTGATGAGTTTGCCCGAGTGTCTTGTGAGGGTGACTGAGTGAGGCCGAGGGCC
>MDKI01219107.1:0-22117 GCA_005239505.1 Nicotiana paniculata | reverse complement strand
ACTCTTAACATCCATCTGATGAAAAGTGAATTCCATGTGTGCAGCAAATGCTATAAGAAGTCTTATTGACTCCAGTCTTGCCACAGGGGCAAAGGTCTCATCATAGTCAATTCATTCTTCTTGACTATATCCTTGAACAACTAATCTTGCCTTATTCCTTGTAACAGTTCCATCCTCATCGAGCTTGTTCCTGAAGATCCACTTGGTGCCAATTACAGATCTATCCAATAGCCTGGGTACCAAGTTCCATACTTGACTTCTTTCAAACTGATTCAGCTCTTCATGCATGGAATTTACCCAATCAGCATCTTGTAGGGCTTCCCCAATGTTCTTTGGTTCGATCATGGATAGAAACGCATCAAATGCACACAGATTTTTCAAGGATGATCTTGTCTTGATTCCATATGCCAAATCTATTATGATGTTCTCAAGAGGGTGAGAAATCTGATATCTATGTGGCTTAAGTATGAGCAGGATCAGGGCCAGGTTGCATATGTTGAGTTCCCCCTGTCATGATGCTTAGGGTAGTTGAAACTGGTCCATCACCTGTTCCACCTTTTATGCTTGCTTCAATGTGATCACTGCTTCTTACCAGTCCAAGCTCCTCATCTTTAGGTTCTTGTCTCTCAGCAAGAATGTTAGTTTCATCAAAGACAACATGTATACTTTCTTCTACACACATAGTTCTTTTATTATACACTTTATAAGCTTTACTATGTGATGAATATCCCAAGAATACTCCCTCATCACTTCTGGGGTCAAATTTTCCTAGGGAATCTTTGCCATTATTGTGTACAAAACACTTGCATCCAAAAGCCCTAAAGTGGGATATGTTGGGCTTTCTCCCTTTAAGTAATTCATAGGGAGTTTTCTCTACTAGAGGTCTAGTCATGCATCTATTGATTATGTAGCAAGCAGTATTTATTGCTTCAGCCCAGAAGCTGTGAGGTAGTTTGCTGGATAGGAGCATGGTTCTTGCCATGTCTTCAAGAGTTCTGTTATTCCTTTCAACAACCCCATTTTGCTGGGGGTTCTAGGAGCATAAAAATTATGATTAACACCATGTTCATCACAGAACTCAGCAAACTTAATATTCTCAAATTCAGTACCATGGTCAGATCTTATTGATGCCAGTTGATGGCCCAATTGATTGTGAGTTTTCTTGACAAATGAGGTGAACATATCAAATGCTTCATCCTTATATGCAAGGAATAAGGTCCAAGTGAACCTTGAAAAATCATCAACTAGCACGATCACATATCTCTTACCACTTATACTTAAAGCTCTCATAGGACCGCATAGATCCATATGAACCAGTTCCAACGTCCTGGTGGTACTGACCATTTTCTTACTTTTGAAAGAGGACCTTACCTGCTTCCCCCCTAGCACATGCCTCACAAACTTTGTTTTCCTTGAACTTAATGTTAGGAAGTCTTACCACTAAGTCCTTATAGACTAGTTTGTTAAGCTGAGTTAGACTTTCATGACCAAGTCGTTTGTGCCACAGGAGGGGATCACTGTCCAACACACTTAGACAAGTGAGTTCATTTTCAAACAATGTGGACAAATCTATGACATAAATGTTATTCATTCTTTTTCCCTGCAAAACAATCTTGTCAGTAAGCAGGTTAATCACAAAACATTTTGTGGAAGTAAAAGCAACCAGGTTACCTCTGTCACATAGTTGTGATACACTGATCAGACTGTATTTCAAGCTATCAATTAGATACGCATGTCTAATAGATCGTGTATCATCTTTACCTACCTTACCAATCCCAATGATTTCACCTTTCTTCCCGTTTCCAAATGAGACACTTTCTCTTTTGAGACTTTTAAGTGAAAGGAACTGTTTCATGTTCCCAGTCATATGCTTTGAGCAACCACTATCCAAGTACCAAATCTGGCTGCCTCCTCTCACTTAAACCTACAAAAGGAATCAAAGGTTAGTCTTAAGAACCCAAACTAGTTTGGGTCCTTTTCTATGAGAGAATGGATGAATCAAATTTTTCCTGGCCCAATTTGGCAGCCAGTTTTTTTCTTTTACAAACCTCTCATTTTTTCGACTGGCCTGCTCTTTTGCCGTACACTCATATTTGTAGTGTCCCGTCTTACCACAATGGGTGCGGATTTTATTCTCAGGAAGAGTGAGATACTTGTTTTTGGGATCCCACTTGGGCAGTTGGCTTCCAAAGCCAATCCCTCTCCTGTTGCTACTATGATTCTCTTGAAGCCATATCAGGGCGTCAGAGGATTTATTTCATTTACAAGTTCGATCTAATTCATGTTTGACTTTGCCAAATTGTTCATTAAGTGTTCTTATTTGTTCGTTCTTGGCATACATCTATGTTTTCTTCTAACTTGATATGAGAATGATCAACAACCTTTTTACTTGATCCTATCTTTAGGTTTAAGTTTTCAGATTTTAGTTCTAGAATCTCAGTTTCAAGTGGATGAACCTGGTTCAACAAGTCAGTGTTTTTCTTTTCAGATTCACTGACTCTGATTTCCAGGTTTATGCACTTTGCTTTTAGCATTGCACATTCTTTAGATAGTTGATCCTTCTCTTTGGTTGTTTCCTCAGAATCATCTATGAAATCAAGTAGCAACTCAGAGAGTTTTTCCTTAGATAGGAACTTTACTTTGTTTTTAAGATGAGAGATACTTACCTCTGGTTCTTCATGTGATTCCTTGTCAGATTCTCCAATTTCCATGAGCGCCTGATCTTCAGTCTCCCCATCTTCTGATTCTTCATCTGAACTTTCCCCCCAAGCAACAACCATAGCCTTTGTTGTGTTTGTCTTGGGTTGAACCTGTTCCTTCTCTCATATCTTTCCTTTTTCCACTCTACTTCCCACTGAGGACAGTTTTTAATGAGATGGTCAGTCTTACCACATTTATAGCATCCCTCATTGGTTGGTCTTTCTGGAGCCTTTGCTTTGTTGTAGTTTCCTCCTCTAGAGATGCCTTTCTTCCTCATGAGAAAGTTTCTGAATTCTTTGGTGATCATGGCCATCTCATCATCTTCCAGATCTGCTCCCTCAGTGATTCTTAGGGCTAGACTCCTCTCCTTCTTTGGACCATCCATCTTCATTGTCTGCCTTCTCAGTTCATAGGCAGTGAGGTTTCCAATTAGCTCATCCAATCTGAGGGTTGCCATATTTTTAGATTCTTGGATAGCAGTGAGGCTTTCCCAAGAAATAGGCAAGACCCTTGTTAGGATATTCTCAACCTTGTTCTCTTCAAGAATGATTCTTCCAAGAGACTTCATTTCATTAGTCAAGGTTGTGAACCTTGTGTACATCTCTTGAACAGTCTCTCCTTCTTTCATAGTGAAGTTTTCATATTGAGAGTATAGTAGAGTACCTCTTGACCTTTTTACCTGAGGTGTTCCTTCATGAGATACTTGCAAGGTATCCTAAATCTCTTTGGCAGTGGTACAACTTTGGATTCTGCTGTACTCGTCTGGACCTAGTCCACATACTAGCCAATTTTTGGCCTTTGCATTCTTCTCCCATTTATTTAGATCCTCATCAGTGCAATCAGCTCTTGTCTTTGGTATATCTATACCTTCAGTAGTCTTCATCATGGTGGCTAGAGGACCATCAGTGACTATGTCGCAGAGTTCATAGTATTCTCCAATTAGGTGATCCTTCATCCTATTTTTCCACCATGAGTAGTACTGGCCATTGAAGAGTAGTGGCCTTGCACTTGATTGAACTTCCCAATTTATTGGTGGTGCACCCATTTTGATCTTCTCCAAAGTGTTAGTTTTTCAAGGATAACCTGCTCTGATACCCAATGATGTTTTAGACTTCAATACCACACAAGAATATAGGTTACTTTGTGTGGTACACAATTTTCGAGTGCTGTCTCAGTAGAAGAACTTGGTTCTTCTTCGTGTTCCATCTATTACTGTTGCGGAATAATAAAAGGCAGTAAAGTAAAAATACAGAGATTTTTACGTGGAAAACACCTGGCTCGAGAGGTGAAAAAACCACGACCTACTCCTCAGTAGGATTTTCTCAACTCTTTACTAAAAACTCTGAGCCAAACGGACTTACAAAATAAACTCTTTTGTAATCCTAAGGATTAACTCTAACCCTTTGTAGTAACTAGCCCCTAGCTAATTTCTACACACCTCAAGTTAACTCTAACTTGATCAATACGTACCTATTACATTTGCTTCTATGAAATTTGAAAGATACAATATTAAAAACTCCTACTACAATCAACTAGACTCACTAAATAATCAGATGGAACTGGTTCTTCTAGTTGAATTGTAGCTTTTGTATCGCACAATGATTCTTCTAGAAAAAATTAACTCTGGGAATTCTTCTTTCAGACTTTGATTCACTTCAGCTTTGTGCGTGTTGAATTTCAGCAGAAATACATCAAGTATTTATAGAGTTAGTCGTTGAGCTTGTCTTCCAATTCTAGTTCAACTCTACCTGGGTGAACCAATTAGAACCAAACTCAACTTCCTTTCTTTTGTTACTTTCCTTGCTGAATTCGACTTCAATTGATCAGATCAGTTTGTAACCTTTTCGCATTATGAGACAATCTCTTGGTACATTGATATTTCATATTCAAAACATCTCCTAAGCATATACGGTTCATGTCCCAGCTCGTCAGTTCACGATGTGTGTTCTGATGGACCTGGTTCAACTGGTCACCCTTTTGTTAATCTTCAAAACTATGCAGTGACATGGGTCAAAAAATTCTCCCTTTTTGATGATAAGTGACATGGGTCAACAACAGTTATTACTCCTCAATATATAACCCTTATTCCTCCTGTTGCGGCGTGCAACCTGATACCACATGTCCACCCTTATTACTCCTTGTTGCGGCGCGCAACCAGATCCCCTAGACAATCACCAATGACACAATAAGGACAAGTATTTCACAATTTAGCTCAAAACCCTCCACAACATTTATGCCTCAAACCAATGCAAACGAAAATCTAAACAATTATGAGACTTCGTCAAATAATGCTACACAACGAGCCCAACCAAAATGTCCCATGAAACATTGATAAACCA
This sequence comes from Nicotiana paniculata, assembly GCA_005239505.1. Taxonomy (NCBI): domain Eukaryota; kingdom Viridiplantae; phylum Streptophyta; class Magnoliopsida; order Solanales; family Solanaceae; genus Nicotiana; species Nicotiana paniculata. The sequence continues at coordinate 17,078 of MDKI01219107.1, read as the reverse complement.
ACTTAAACTAATAACGTGATACCATGCAACACAGAATAATTAATACTTTCAATAAAGGAAAAAACATCTAATAAGAAGCAATTAAACTTGGAAGCACCAATTAACATGTAGCATTTAAGGCAGGAAGACAATATATATAGCGGAGAAGGGAACAGGCTAAACAGATAGTTTGGTGGCGCATAGGTACTCGTCACCTCACTTATACGCCACACACATAAAATTTCACATAGCAATTAAGTTGGGGATTCCTAATCCCTCAAGTCGAAGTTAGATCAATCACTTACCTCAATCCGACGGCCAACTCAATGCTTAGTTATCGCTTTACCTCTATTTTCCACCTCCGAATCACTCGTATCTATGCAATATCTACTTAATAACATCAATTATATCTAAAGGAAATAACTTTAATGACTAATTAAATATTTCCCAAATTTTCCAAAAAAAATTAAAATCAACCCCGGACCCGCTTGGTCCAAACTCGAGGTCGAACCACAATCTGTTTACCCATTCACCCCCGAGCCACAATATGCAATTAATTCTGGAATCCAACCACAAATCGAGGTTTAAATCCCCAAATTTGTAAAATTTTCAATTCTCCCAAAATCCCTAATTTCTACCCTTAAAGAACAACATTAAAGACTATATGGAAATCGAAGAAAACATTTTAAAATGTGTAAACCTATGATTGGGTGTCGAAATCCCTCTTCAATAATCGTCCTAGGTTGACTTCTAATGGAGGAGTTGTGAAATTTTTTTAAAAATCCCGTGCTCATTCTATTTTTAATTCGCTGGACAGGCCTTCATCGTGTTCGCGAGAGGCTTGTCGCGATCGCGATACACAATGGCCTAAGGCCGTTGCGTTTGCGAGTCCTTCTATGCATTCGCGTAAGGCAACTCCCCCAAGCCATGGCGCTCGCGACCCAGTGGTCGCGTTCGCATAGAAGAACATGACTCCCCTCCCCAAGGTCCCTTGACCATCGCGTTCGCGCGAGACTGATTGCGTTCGTGAAGGGTAACACTCCCAGTGCTTCGCGCTCGCGACCAGTCCTTCGCGTTCGTGAAGAAGAAATTTCCCCTCAGCCTGGTTTACACTTCGCGATCGCGAAGCACAAAACACCTGTGCACTAGCAACATAAAAAACAACATAATTTCTAAGTTCGAAACATCCTGTCGCCTATCCGAAACTCACCCGAGCCCTCGGGGATCCAAACCAAACATGAACACAAGTCTAAAATATCATACGGACTTGCTCGTGCGATCAAATCGCTAAATTAACACAAAAACTACGGATTTAGCATCAAAATCATTGAAATTCTCAAGAACACTTAAAGTTTCTATTTTCTCAACCGAGGGTCCGAAACACGTCATATAGACTCCGTTTCTCACCAAATTTCACATATCTTGTTTAGATATTATAACGAACCTGTAACGTACTCCAGAACCAAAATACCAGCCCGATACCATCAAAATCAAGCATTAATCACATACTTTAAAACCATAAATATTCTGAAATTCAATTTTAGTTAAAAATTCATTTCTCATATATGGACCTCGGAATTCGATTCTGGGCATACGCCCATATCCAATATTTTATTACAGACCCACTGGGTCCATCGGAACACGGGTCCGTGTCCGTTTAATTAAAACATTGACCAAAGTCAACCAAAAATCATTTTAAATTTTCAAATATTATTAGTTTTTCTATTTTTCGTATAAATTCTTTCCGAAATTACGCTCAGACTGTGAACGCAAATCGAGAAGGATAATTATAAGATTTTTAAGGCTAATGAGTGTGGAATAAAGTCCTAAAACACAAGAAGACTCATTGGGTCATCATAGTCACAATGTAATTAGGACATTTGGCTTTTAGCCTCTGCCAGAAACTAATTGTATTCAGTAGCCGAAAAAATATATAAAATTTGTATAATTTTTGTAAATAACATAGAAAATGCGTATATCTACAAAAGATATACAAAAATATACTTTTTTCGGCTATTATTTTGAGTGCGGCTATACAGTGTCATTAAGTGTAATTGGAAGCATATTGTTTGGTTGCACAAGTGTAATTACACATTCAAATTAAGTTTTAAAAAATAAATTTAATTATCAAAAATTAAAAGTTAAGATTTACACATATATGCCTTTGTAAATAATATTAAATTTGACATTTAAGATAGATATTGTTTCTTTAAAATGTTTTAATGACTAATTATATTATATTTGTAACTAACATCATAAAAATACTTAATATTATTTTTAAAAAATTAATAATATTTTACTTTAATCAATTATAGAAACTAAAAATACATATTTTATAAGAACATAATGGACTTCAATAGAGGCACGACTGGCAGAATACCAGTTGAATTGCCAAAAAAAGTAATATGGGAATTTCGAAGCATTGGTTATGGTTCCTTGGGTCGTATTTGATGTCTCGGACAAATATTAGGCAAATTCGGTACCAGATCCCTACCACATCGTCGGACTTGGGCCATGGCAGGCGATAATAAAGGCACCACTAACAGAATTCCAGTTTAATTGCCATAATATGCCAAAAATATATAATTTGGTCATTTCGAACCGTTGGTTATGGTTCCTTGGTTCGTATTTGATGTCCTGGAAAAATATCAGGAGATCTGGTACCGGCTTCATACTACGGCGTCGGGCTTGGGCCACGGCAGGAGATTATAGAGGCACGACTGACAGCATTTCAAATTAATTTCCATAAAATGATATTTGGTCATTTCGAAGCGTTGGTTATGGTTCCTTTGTCGTATTTGATGTCCCGGATAAATATGAGCGATCTGGTACCGACTTCGTACCACGGCGTTGGTCTTGGGCCATTGCAGGCGATAATACAGGCACGACTGGCGGAATTCCAATTTAATTGCCATAAAATGCCAACAAATGTAATTTGGTTATTTCGAAGCGTTGTTTATGGTTCCTTGGGTCGTATTTAATGTCCCGGAAAAATATCAGGAGATCCGGTACCGGCTGCGTTCCAGAACGTCGGGCTTGGACTATGGCAGGCAATAATACAGGCACGAATAGCGGAATTCCAGTTTAATTGCCATAAAATGCCAAAAAATGTAATTTTGACATTTTGAAGCGTTGGTTATTGTTCCTTGGGTCGTATTTGATGTACCGAAAAATATCAGGAGATCCGGTACCGGCTCCGTACCGCGACGTCTGGCTTAGTCCATGGCAGGTGATAATACAGGCACGACTGGCGGAATTCCAATTTAATTACCATAAAATGCCGAAAAATGTAATTTGGTCATTTCGAAGCATTGTTTATGGTTCCTTGGGTCGTATTTGATGTCCCGGAAGAATATCAGGCTATCTGATACCGGCTCCGTACCACAACGTCGGGCTTGGGCCATGGCAGACGATAATACAGGCACGACTGGCAGAATTCCAGTTTAACTGCCATAAAATGCCAAAAAATCTAATTTGGTCATTTCGAAGCGTTGGTTATAATTCCTTGGGTCACATTTGATGTAATATCAGGCGATCCTGTACCGGTTCTGTACCACGGCGTCGGACTTGGGCCATGGCAGGCAATAATACAGGCACGACTCGCGGAATTCCAGTTTAATTGCCATAAAATGCCAAAAAAAACATAATTTGGTCATTTCGAAGCGTTGGTTATGGTTTTTTGGATCGCATTTGATGTCCCGGAAAAATATTAGGCGATCCTGTACCGGTTCTGTACCACGGCGTCGGACTTGGGCCATGGCAGGCAATAATACAGGCACGACTGGCGGAATTCCAGTTTAATTGCCATAAAATGCCAAAAAACGTAATTTTATCATTTCGAAGCGTTGGTTATGGTTTCTTGGATCGCATTTGATGTCCCGGACAAATATCAGGCGATCCTGTACCGGTTCTGTACCACCGCGTCGGACTTGGGCCATGGTAGGCAATAATACAGGCACGACTGGCGGAATTCCAGTTTAATTGCCATAAAATGCCAAAAAACGTAATTTGGTCATTTCGAAGCGTTGGTTATGGTTTCTTGGATCGTATTTGATGCCCCGAACAAATATCAGGCGATCCAGTACCGGCTCCATACCACGACGACGGGCTTGGGCCATTACCGGTGATAATAGAGGCACGACGTGTCGAATTCCAGTTTAATTTCCCTAAAATGCCAAAAAAATGTAATTTGGTAATTTCGAAGCATTGGTTATGGTTCCTTGGGTCGTATTTGATGTCCTGGACAAATATCAGGCGATCTGGTATCGGCTCCATACCATAACGTCGGGCTTGGGCCACGACAGGAGATAATACAGGCACGACTGGCAGAATTCCAGTTTAACTGCCATAAAATGCCAAAAAATGTAATTTGGTCATTCCGAAGAGGGTTTCTTGGGTCGTATTTGATGTCCCAGACAAATATCAGGCAATCCAATACCGGCTGCGCACCACGACGTCAGGCTTGGTCCACGGCAGGCGATAATACAGGCACGACTGGCAGAATTCCAGTTTAACTACCATAAAATGCCAAAAAATATAATTTGATCATTTCGAAGTGTTGATTATTGTTCGTTGGGTTGTATTTGATGTCCCGGAAAAATATCAGGCGATTCGGTATCGACTCCGTGCCACGGTATCGGACTTGGGCCACAACAGGAGATAATACAGGCACGACTGGCAGAATTCCAGTTTAACTGCCATAAAATGCCAAATTTGGTCATTTCGAAGAGTTGGTTAGGGTTCCTTGGGTCGTATTTGATGTTTCGGACAAATATTAGGCGATCCGGTATCGGCTCCATACCACGGCGCCGGGCTTGGGCCACGACAGGCGATAATAGAGGCACAACTGGCCGAATTCCAGTTTAATTTCCATAAAATGCCAAAAAATGTAATTTGGTCATTTCGAAGCATTGGTTATGGTTCCTTGGGTAGTATTTTATGTCCCGAACAAATATCAGGCGATCCAGTACCGACTTTGTACCACGGCGTCGAGCTTGGGCCACGACAGGCGATAATAAAGGCACGACTGGCGGAATTTCAATTTAATTACCATTAAATGATATTTGGTCATTTTGAAGCGTTGGTTATGCTTCCTTTGTCGTATTTGATGTCCCGGACAAATATGAGGCGATATGGTACCGAATTCGTACCACGGCGTCGGGCTTGGGCCACGACAGGCGATAATAGAGGCACGACTAGCGGAATTCCAGTTTAATTGCCATAAAATGCCCAAAATGTAATTAGGTCATTTTGAAGCGTTGGTTATGGTTCCTTGGATCGTATTTTATGTCCCGAACAAATATCAAGCGCCCAGTACCTGCTTCATACCACGACGCCGGGCTTGGGCTACGACAGGCGATAATAGAGGCACGACTGGCCGAATTCTAGTTTAATTTCCATAAAATGCCAAAAAAATTAATTTGGTCATTTCGAAGCGTTGGTAATGGTTCCTTGGGTCGTATTTGATGTCCCGGACAAATATAAAGTTATCTGGTACCGGCTCCGTACCACGACGTCGGGGTTGGGCCATGGCAGGCGATAATAGAGGCACGACTGGCCGATTCCAGGTTAATTGCCATAAAATGCCAAAAAATGTAATTTGGTCATTTCGAAGCGTTGGTAATGGTTCCTTGGGTCGTATTTGATGTCCCGGACAAATATAAAGTTATCTGGTACCGGCTCCGTACCACCACGTCGGGGTTGGGCCATGGCAGGCGATAATAGAGGCACGACTGGCCGATTCCAGGTTAATTGCCATAAAATGCCAAAAAATGTAATTTGGTCATTTCGAAGCGTTGGTTATGGTTTCTTGGATCATATTTGATGTCCCGAAAAAATATCAGGCGATCCAATACCGGCTCCAAACCACGACGTCGGGCTTAGGCCACGACAAGCGATAATCGAGGCACGACTAGCGGAATTCCAGTTTAATTGCCATAAAATGCAAAAAAATGTAATTAGGTCATTTCGAAGCATTGGTTATCGTTCCTTGGATCGTATTTAATGTCCCGAATTAGGCGATCCAGTACCGGCTCCATACCACGGCGCCGGGCTTGGGCCACGACAGGCGATAATAGAGGCACGACTTGCCGAATTCCAGTTTAATTTCCATAAAATTCCAAAAAATGTAAGTTGGTCATTTGAAAGCATTGGCTATGGTTCCTTGGGTCGTATTTGATGTCCTGGACAAATATCAGGCAATCCGGTACCGTCTCCATACCACGACGTCGGGCTTGGGCCACGCCATGCGATAATACAGGCACGACTGGCAGAATTCCAGTTTAACTGCCATAAAATACTGAAAAATGTAATTTGGTCATTTCGAAGCGTTAGTTATGGTTCCTTGGGTCGTATTTGATGTCCCAGACAAATATCAGGCGATTCGGTATCAGCTCCGTACCACGGCGTTGGACTTGGGCCATGGCAGGCGATAATACAGGCACGACTGGCGGAATTCCAGCTTAATTGCCATAAAATGCCAAAAAATGTAATTAGGTCATTTCGAAGCGGTTGTTATGGTTCCTTGGATTGTATTTGATTCCCGAACAAAAATCAGGCGATCCAGTACCGGCTCAATACCACGGCGCCGGGCTTGGGTCACGACAGGCGATAATAGAGTCACGACTGGCCGAATTTCAGTTTAATTTCCATAAAATGCCAAAAAATGTAATTTGGTCATTTTGAAGCGTTAGTTATGGTTCCTTGGGTCATATTTGATGTCCTGGACAAATATCGGGTGATAAAATACCGGCTCCATACCACGGTGTTGGGCTTAGGCCATGGTAGGCGATAATACAAGTACGATTGGTGGAATTCCAATTTAATTGCCATAAAATGTCAAAAAATGTAATTTGATCATTTCGAATCGTTGGTTATGGTTCTTTAGGTCGTATTTGATGTCTCGGAAAAATATCAGGCAATCAGGTACCGGCTCTGTACCACGACGTCGGGCTTGGGCCACGGCAGGCGATAATACATGCACGACTGGCAGAATTCCAGTTTAATTGCCATAAAATTCCAAAAATGTAATTTGGTCATTTTGAAGTGTTGGTTATGGTTCCTTGCGTCGTATTTGATGTCCAGAACAAATATCAGGCGATCCAGTACCGGCTCCGTACCACGGCGTCGGGCTTAGGCCATGGCAGGCGACGATAATACAGGCACAACTGGCGGAATTCCAATTTAATTGCCATAAAATGCCGAAAAATGTAATTTGGTCATTTCGAAGCATTGGTTATGCTTCCTTGGGTCATATTTGATGTACCGGACAAATATTAGGCGATCCGGTACCGGCTCCGTACCACGACGTCGGGCTTGGGCCATGGCAGGCGATAATACAGGCACGACTGGTAGAATTCTAGTTTAACTGCCATAAATGCTAAAAAATGTAATTTGGTCATTTCGAAGCACTGGTTATGGTTCCTTGGGTCGTATTTGATGTCCCAAACAAATATCAGGCGATTTGGTACCGGCTCTGTACCACGGCGTCAGACTTGGGCCATGGCAAGCGATAATACAGGCACGACTGGCGGAATTCAAGTTTAATTGCCATAAAATGCCAAAAAATGTAATTTGGTCATTTCGAAGCGTTGGTTATGGTTTCTTGGATCTTATTTGATGTCCCAGAAAAATACAAGCAATCCAGTACCGGCTCCGTACCACGGCGTCGGGCTTGAGCCACGGCAGGCGATAATAGAGCCACGATTGGCGGAAATTCTAATTTAATTGCCATAAAGTGCCAAGAAATGTAATTTGGTTATTTGGAAGCAATGGTTATGGTTCCTTGGATCTTATTTGATGTCCAGAACAAATATCAGGTGATCCAGTACCAGATTCGTACCACAGCTTCGGGCTTGGGCCACGACAGGCGATAATGGAGGCACGACTAGCAGAATTCAAGTTTAATTGCCAAAAAATGTAATTTGGTCATTTCGAAGCATTGGTTATGGTTCCTTGGGTCTTATTTGATGTCCCGGAAAAATATCAGGTGATCCGATACTGGCTCCGTACCACGGCGTCAAGCTTGGGCCACGACAAGCGATAATACAGGCACGACTGGCGGAATTCCAGTTTAGTTGCCATAAAATGCCGAAAATGTAATTTGGTCATTTCGAAGCGTTGGTTATGGTTTCTTGGGTCGTATTTGATGTCCAGGACAAATATCAAGTGATCCAGTACCGACTCCGTACCACGGAATCGGGCTTGGGCCACGGCAGGCGATAATAGAGGCACGTCAGGCGATAATAGAGCCACGACTGGGGAATTCCAATTTATTTTCCATAAAATACCAAAAAATGTAATTTGGTCATTTCGAGGCATTGGTTATGACTCCTTCGTTTGTATTTGATGTCCCGGAGAAATATCAGGCGATCTAGTACCTGTTGCGTACCAGGGCGTCGGGCTTGGGCCACGATAGGCGATAATACAGGCACGACTTGCGGAATTCCAGTTTAATTGCCATAAAGTGCCAAAAAAATATAATTTGGTCATTTCTAACCGTTGGTTATGGTTCCTTGGGTCGTATTTGATGTCCCAAAAAAATATCAGGCTATCTACTACTAGCTCCATACCACGTCGTCGGGCTTGGGTCACGACATGCGATAATAGAGGCACGACTGGCGAAATTCCAGTTTAATTGCCATAAACTGCCAAAAAATGTAATTTGGTCATTTTGAAGCGTTGGTTATGGTTCCTTGGGTCCTATTTGATGTCCCAAAACAATATCAGGCGATACGGTACCAGCTCCGTACCACGGCGTCGAGCTTAGGCCATGGCAGGCAATAATACAGGCACGACTGGAAGAATTCCAGTTTAATTGCCATAAAATGCCAAAAAATGTAATTTGGTCATTTCGAAGCGTTTGTTAACGTTCCTTTGGTCGTATTTGATGTCCCGGACAAATATCAAGTGATCCGGTACCGGCACCGTACCACGGCGTCGGGCTTTAGCCACGACAGGAGATAATAGAGGCACGACTAGCACAATTCCAGTTTAATTGCCATAAAAACCCAAAAATGTAATTGATCATTTCGAAGAGTTGGTTTCCTCTGATCGTATTTGATGTTCGGGACAATTATCAGGCGATCCCATACCGGCTCCGTACCATGAGGTCGGGCTTGGGCCACGACATGCGATAATAGAGGCACGACTGGCAGAATTCCAGTTTAATTGCAATAAAATGCCAAATAATGTAATTTGGACATTTCAAAATTGTTGGTTATGGTTCCTTGGGTCGTATTTGATGTCCCGGACAAATATCAGGCGATCTGGTACCAGCTCAGTACCACGACGTCGGGCTTGGGCCATGGCAGGCGATAATACAGGCACGAGTGGCACAATTCCAGTTTAATTGCCATAAAATGCCCAAAAATATAATTTGGTCATTTCGAAGCGTTGGTTAACGTTCCTTTGGTCGTATTTGATGTCCCGGACAAATATCAGGCAATCCGGTACCGGCTCCGTACCACGGCGTCGGGCTTGGGCCACGACAGGCGATAATAGAGGCACGACTGGCAGAATTCCAGTTTAATTGCCATAATGGCAAAAAATATAATTTGATCATTTCGAAGAGTTGGTTGTGGTTCCTTGGATCGTATTTGATGTCCGGGACAAATATCACGCGATCCGATTCTGGCTCCGTACCACAAGGTCGGGCTTGGGCCACGACATGCGATAATAGAGGCACGACTGCCGGAATGCCAGTTTAATTGCAATAAAATGCCAGACAATGTAATTTGGTCATTTCGAAAGTGTTGGTTATGGTTCCTTGGGTCGTATTTGATTTTCCGGACAAATATCAGGCGATCTGGTATCGGATTCGTACCACGGCGTCGGGCTTGGGCCATGGTAGGCGATAATACATGCACGACTATCGAAATTCCAGTTTAATTGCCATAAAATGCCAAAAAGTGTAATTTGGTCATTTCGAAGGCTTGTTTATCGTTCCTTGGGTCGTGTTTGATGTCCCAGAAAAATATCAGGCGACCCGGTATCTAGCTCCATACCACGGCATAGGGCTTGGGCCATGGCAGGCGATAACACAGGCATGACTGGCGGAATTCACGTTTAATTGCCATAAAATGCAAACAAATGTAATTTGGTCATTTCGAAGCGTTGGTTATGGTTCCTTGGGTCGAATTTGATGTCCTGGACAAATATTAGGCAATCCGGTACCGGCTCCTTTCCACGGCGTGGGGCTTGGGCAATGCATGCGATTATAAAGGCACGATTGGCGGAATTACAGTTTAATTGCCATAAAATGCCAAAAAATGTAATTTGGTCATTTCGAAGTGTTGGTTACGGTTCCTGGGTCGTATTATGTCCCGGACAAATATCAGGTGATCCGGTACCGGCTCCGTACCACGGCAAGCGATAATACAGGCACGACTGGTGGAATTCCAGTTCAATTGCCATAAAATGCCAAAAAATGTAATTTGGTCATTTCGAAGTGTTGGTTATGCTTCCTTGGGTCGTATTTGATGTTCCAGACAAATATCAGGCGATCCAATACCGGCCCTGGACCAATATCAGGCGATCTGGTACCGGCTCCGTTCCACGGCAATGGGCTTGGGCCATGGCAGGCGATAATACAGGCACGTCTGGCAGAATTCCAGTTTAATTGCAATAAAATGCCAAAAACTTTAATTTGGTCATTTTGAAGCGTTGGTTATCGTTCCTTGGGTCATATTTGATGTCCCGGACAAATATCAGGCGATCCGGTACTGGCTCCGTACCATGGCGTCGGGCTTGGGCCACGACAGGCGATAATAGAGCCACGATTGGCGGAATTCCAATTTAATTGCCATAAAATGTAATTTTGTCACTTCAAAGCGTTGGTTATTGTTCCTTGGGTCGTATTTGATATCCCGGAAAAATATCAGGTGATCCAGTACCGGCTCCATACCACGACGTCAGGCTTGGGCCACGCCAGGCAATAATACAGCCACGACTGGCGGAATTCAAGTTTAATTGCCAAAAAATGTAAGTTTGTCATTTCGAAGCGTTGGTTATGGTTTCTTGGGTCATATTTGATGTCTCGAACAAATATCAGGCGATCCAGTACCAGCTCCGTACCACGGCAGGCGATAATACAGGCACGACTGGCGGAATTACAGTTTAATTTCCATAAAATGCAAAAAATGTAATTTGGTCATTTTGAAGCGTTGGTTATGGTTCCTTGGGTCCTATTTGTTGTACTGGACAAATATCAGGTGATCCGATCATGGCTCCGTACCACGGCGTCGGGCTTGGGCCACGGTAGGCAATAATATAGGCACGACTGGTGGAATTCCAGTTTAATTTCCATAAAATTCCAAAAAATGTAATTTGGTCATTTTGAAGCATTCGTTAACGTTCCTTGGGTTGTATTTGATGTCCCGGACAAATATCAGGCGATCCGGTACCGACTTCGTACCACGGTATCGGGCTTGGGCCATGATAGGCGATAATAGAGACATGACTGGCGGAATTCCAGTTTAATTGCCATAAAATAACAAAAAATATAATTTGATCATTTCGAAGCTTTGGTTATGGTTCCTTGGATCGTATTTGATGTCTCGGACAAATATCAGGCGATCTATTTTTTCAGAGTTGGTCATTTTGGTTCAGAGTTGTAGTGAAGTATTTGGAGAAATCCTACTGAGTAGTAGGTCGTGGTTTTTTCACCTTTTGAGACGGGTGTTTTCCACGTAAAATTGTTGTGTTCTTTTATTTCTGCAATTATTATTCCGCAAACTGTAGAAGTTAGAACACCTAGAAGAACCTGGTTCTTCTATAGAGACAGCACTCAAAAATTGGACACCACACAAATCACCCTCTGTTGTGTGGTATTGACGTATAAAACATCAGGTACCGGCTCCGTACCACGTCGTCGGGCTTGGGCCTTGGCAGGCGAAAATACAGGCACGACTGGTGAAATTCCAGTTTAATTGCCATACAATGCAAAAAAATATAATTTGGTCATTTAGAAGCGTTGGTTATGGTTCCTTGGGTCGTATTTAATGTCCCGGACAAATATCACATGATCTGGTACAATCTCCATACCACGGCATCGGGCTTGGGCCATGGAAGGAGATAATACATGCACGACTGGCGGAATTCCAGTTTAATTTCCATAAAATGCCACAAAATGTAATTTGGTCATTTCGAAGCGTTGGTTATGGTTCCTTGTTTTGTATTTGATGTCCCGGACAAATATCAGGCGATCCGATACCGGCTCAGTACCATGCGTCGGAATTGGGCCATGGCAGGCGATAATACAGGCACGACTGGCAGAATTCCAGTTTAATTTCCATAAAATGCCAAAATAGAATTTGTTTATTTTGAAGCGTTGGTTATGGTTACTTGGGTTGTATTTGATGTTCCGGACAAATATCTGGCGATCAGGTACCGGCTGCGTACCACGGCATCAGGCTTGGGCCATGGCAGGCGATAATACAGGCACGACATGTGGAATTCCAGTTTAATTGCCATAAAATGCCAAAAATAGAATTTGTTCATTTTGAAGCATTGGTTATGGTTCATTGGGTCGTATTTGATGTCCCGAACAAATATCAGGAGATCCGGTACCGGCTCCGTACCACGGCGTCGGGCTTGGACCACGGCACGCGATAATACAGGCAGGACTGGCGGAATTCTAGTTTAATTGCCATAAAATGCCAAAAATATAATTTGGTCATTTCAAAGCGTTGGTTATCGTTTGGGTCGTATTTGATGTCCCGAAAAAATATCAGGCAATCCGGTACCAGCTCCCTACCACGGCGTCAGGTTTGGGCCACGACAGGCGATAATACTGGCACGACTGGCGGAATTCCAGTTTAATTGCCATAAAATGCCAAAATATGTAATTTGGTCATTTCGAAGCGTTGGTTATGGTTCCTTGGATCGTACTTGATGTCCCGAATAAATATCAGGCGATCCGATACGGACTCTGTACCACGACGTCGGGCTTGGGCCACGACAAGCGATAATAGAGGCACGACTAGCGGAATTCCAGTTTAATTGCACTAAAAGGCCAAAAAATGTAATTTGGTCATTTCGAAAGTGTTGGTTATGGTTCCTTGGGTCGTATTTGATGTCCCGGACAAATATCAGGTGATCTGGTACCGGCTCCGCACCACGGCGTTGGGCTTGGGCCATGGCAGGCGATAACACGACTGGCAGAATTCCAGTTTAATTGCCATAAAATTCCAAAAATTAAAATTTGGTCATTTCGAAGCGTTGGTTATGGTTCCTTGGGTTGATTTAATATCCCAGACATATATCAGGCGATCTGGTACTGGGCATGTACCACGACATCAGGCTTGGGCCATAGCAGGCGATAACACAGGCACGACTAGCGGAATTCTAGTTTAATTACCATAAAATGCCAAAAATATAATTTGGTCATTTCGAAGCATTGGTTATGGTTCCTGGGGTCGTATTTGATGCCCCGAACAAATATCAAGCAATCCGGCACCGACTCCGTACCACGGCGTCGGACTTGGGCCATGGCAGGCGATAATACAGGCACGACTGGTAGAATTCCAGTTTAATTGCCATAAAATGCCAAAAAATGTAATTTGATTATTTTGAAGCATTGGTTATGGTTCCTTGGGTCGTATTTGATGTCCCTGACAAATATCAGACAATCTGGTACCGGCTTCGTACCACGGCATCGGGTTTGGGCCACGACAGGCGATAATAGAGGCACGATTAGCTGAATTCCAGTTTAATTTCCATAAAATGCTAAAAGATGTAATTTGTTCATTTCGAAGCTTTGGTTATGGTTACTTGGATCGTATTTGATGTCCTGTACAAATATTAGGCGATCCGGTGACGGCTCTGTTCCACGGCGTCGGGCTTGGACCATGGCATGCGATAATACAGGCACGACTGGCGGAATTCTAGTTTAACTGCCATAAATTGCCAAAACATGTAATTAGTTCATTTCGAAGAATTGGTTATCATTTCTTGGGTCTTCTTTGATGTCCCGCACGAATATCAGGTGATCCGGTACCGGCTACGTACCACGACGTCGGGCTTCATCCACGACATGCGATAATAGAGGCACGACTGGTGGAATTCCAGTTTAATTGCAATAAAATGCCAAAAAATGTAATTTGGTCATTTCGATGCATTGGTTATTGTTCCTTGGGTCGTATTTGATGTCCCAGCCAAATATCAGATGATTCGGTATCGGCTCCGTACCACGGCGTCGGGCTTGGGCCACGACAGGCGATATTGATGCACGACTGGCGAAATTCGTCTTAAATTGCCATAAAATTCAAGAAAATGTAATTTGTTCATTTCAAAGCGTTGGTTATGGTTCCTTGGATCATATTTGATGTCACGTAAAAATATCAGGCGATCCAGTACCAGCTCTCATGGCATCGGGGTTGGGCCACAACAGGCGATAATAGAGGCACGCCTGGCAGAATTCCAATTTAATTGCAATAAAATGCCAAAATAATTTGGTCATTTTGAAAGTGTTGGTTATGGTTCCTTGGGTCGTATTTAATGTCCAGGAAAAATATTAGGCGATCTAGTACCGGATCCGTACCACGGCATCGGGCTTGGGCCATGGAAGGCAATAATACAGGCACGATTGGGGGAATTCCAGTTACATTGCCATAAAATGCCAAAAATTGTAATTTGGTCATGCCGAAGCGTTGGTTATGGTTCCTTGGGTCGTATTTAATGTACCGAACAAATATCAAGCTATCCGGTACCGGCACTGTACCACAGCATCGGGCTTGGGCCATGGCAAGCGATAATGCAGCCACGACTGGCGGAATTCCAGTTTAGTTGCCAAAAAATATAATTTGGTCATTTCGAAGCATTGGTTATGATTCCTTGGGTCGTATTTGATGTCCCAGAAAAATATCAGTCGATCCAAAACCGGTTCCGTACCACGACGTCAGGCTTGGGCCATGGCAGAAGATAATACAGGCACGACCAGCGGAATTCCAGTTTAATTACCATAAAATGCCAAAAAATGTAATTTGGTCATTTTGAAGCATTTTTTATGGTTCCTTGGGTCGTATTTGATGTCCTGGAGAAATATCAGGCGATTCGGTACAGACTCCGTACCACGGCGTCGGGCTTGGGCCACGGCAAGCGATAATTAGGCACGACTGGCGGAATTCCAGTTTAATTGCCATAAAATGCCAAAAAAGTAATTTGGTCATATCGAAGTGTTGGTTATGGTTCCTTAGGTCGTATTTGATGTCCTGGAAAAATATCAGGTGATCTGATACAGTCTCCGTCCCACGCTGTCGGGCTTGGGCCACGGCAGGCGATAATACAGGCACGACTTGTGGAATTCCAGTTTAATTGCCATAAAATTCCAAAAAATGTAATTTGGTCATTTTGAATCGTTGGTTATGTATTTTTGGGTCGTATTTAATATACCGGAAAAATATCAGGCGATCCGGTACCGGCATTGTACCACGGCGTCGGGCTTGGACCGTGGTAGGCGATAATACAGGCACGACTTGCGAAATTCCAGTTTAACTACCATAAAATTCCAAAAAATGTAATTTGGTCATTTCGAAGCGTTGGTTATGGTTCCTTCAGTTGTATTTTATGTCCCGGACAAATATCAGGCGATCCGTTACCAGCACCGTACCACAGCGTCAGGCTTGGGCCATGGCAAGCGATAATAAAGGCACGACTGGCGGAATTCCAGTTTAATTGCCATAAAATGCCAAAAATGTAATTTGGTCATTTCAAAGTGTTGGTTATGGTTCCTTAGGTCGTATTTTATGTCCGGAGAAATATCAGCCGATCCGATACCAGCTCTGTACCACGGCATCGGGCTTGGGCCACGGCAGGCGCTAATACAAGCACGACTGGCAGAATTCCAGTTTAATTTCCATAAAATACCAAAAAATGTAAATTGGTCCTTTCGAAGCATTGGTTATGGTTACTTGGGTCGTATTTGATGTCTCGGACAAATATAAAGTGATCTGGTACCAGCTCCCTACCACGACGTCGGGCTTGGGCCATGGCATGCAATAATAGAGGCACGACTGGCGGAATTCCAGTTTAATTGCCATAAAATGCCAAAAAATGTAATTTGGTAATTTCAAACCATTGGTTATAGTTCCTTGGATAGTAATTGATGTCCAGGAAAAATAGCACGCAATCCGGTACCGGTACCACACCACGACGTCGGGCTTGTGCCCGGCAGGCGATAATAGAGGCACGACTGCCGGAATTCCAATTTAATTGCAATAAAAGGCCAAATGTAATTTGTTCATTTCGAAGCATTGGTTATCATTCCTTGGGTCGTATTGGATGTCCTGGACAAATTTCAGGCGATCCGGTACCGGTTCCGTACCACGTCGTCGGGCTTGGGCCACGACATGCGATAATAGTGGCACGACTGGTGGAATTCCAGTTTAATTGCAATAAAATGCCAAAAAATGTAATTTGGTTATTTTGAAGCGTTGGTTATCGTTCCTTGGGTCGCATTTGATGTCCCAGCCAAATATCAGGCGATCAGGTACCGGCTCCGTGCCACGGCATCGGGCTTGGGCCACGTCACGCGATATTGAGGCACGACTGGCAGAATTACTGTTAAATTGCCGTAAAATTCCAATAAAAGTAATTTGGTCATTTCAAAGCGTTGGTTATAGTTCCTTGGATCATATTTGATGTCCCGTACAAATATCAGGTGATCCAGTACCGGCTCCGTACCACAGCGTCGGGCTTGGGCAACAATAGACGTTAATAGAGGCACGACTGGCGGAATTCCAGTTTAATTGCAATAAAAAGTCAAAAATGTAATTTGGTAATTTCGAAAGTGATGTTATGGTTCCTTGGGTCGTATTTGATGTCCCGGAAAAATATCAGGCGATCTGGTACTGGCTCCATACCACGGCGTCGGGCTTGGGCCATGACAGGCGATAATACAGGCACGACCGGGGGAATTCAAGTTTAATTTCCATAAAATGCCAAAATAGTAATTTGGTCATTTTGAAGTGTTGGTTGTGGTTCCTTGGGTCGTATTTAATGTAACGGACAAATATCAAGCGATTCGATACCGGCACTATACCACGGCGTCGGGCTTGGGCCATGGCAGGCATTAATACAGGCACGATTTGCGGAATTCCAGT
>MDKI01034178.1:0-25968 GCA_005239505.1 Nicotiana paniculata | reverse complement strand
GTTAGTCAAGCAGTTCGTGAACAAGTTTCATCCACCCAACAAAACTGCTCAACAAATTGATGAAATCTTGAGCTTTAGACAGAAACCAGTGGAAACATTACAAGAGACATGGGAAAGATTTAAGAGTATGCTGGTTATCTGTCCACATCATGGCATTCCTGAGCAAATGTTGGGGCAGCGTTTCTACATGGGTTTGGCTGATACTGTGAAAGCAAATGTTGATGCTTATCCTACATTGCATATTTTTAGGTTTATTTTATGTGTGTTTGTAGATTTTAGAATTAAATTTCATAAATAATTTAATAAGGGGTTAAGGGATTGGGTTGATGCTTTATTTAGCCAAATTGGGCCAGACTAGCCCACAAATTCGAGCCTAGGACCCGGTCCAGACCTTGTGGTCTGAGAGACTCCCAAAACGGTGTTGTTTTGGCAAGTGAAGTGAGATTGAATCTCACCCATTCAATCTCATTTGATCCAATGGACCTTATCTATCTCCCACCCAGGTATATAAATCCTAAAATCCCTAAAATTTGCCCCATTTACCCTTATCTCCCATTCTTCTTCTCTCTTATTACTCTCTCTCTCTCTCTCTCCCTCTATACCCCACTGCCCGCCGCCACCTAATCCATGGTAGTTTCGCCGGCCGGAAATCACTGCCGCAGGCGCCCGTCCCCCAAACCACGCTAAAATTTCACCACTTATTCCGCTCAACCTCCTCTCCATGAATCCGAATCCCAAATCCCCATAACCCCTCTCAACCATATATCTACAGAATTCCGAAACCCTAGCTCTGTTTATTTTGTAAATTCGTCGAGTTTTAGACCTCTCCTTCATAAAATAATTACATAGCCGTGTAGAGCTCCACATGATCTATCATCCTACATCGGTTTCACCCCAAAACTCCGACCAAAATCCGGCCAGATTCTGGCCAGATTCCGGCAACCATCGCCACTGTCGTGACCACCCAAGAACGTCATTGGCCCTTTGTTATTAGACTATTCCCGACCAAAAAACTCCCGTTTCTCTCTAACACAACGCTAGAATTCATTGGTTTCGACATGTGCTAGAAAGAAACGCTCGTTTCAAGGTCGGTCAGTCACGGCTCGTCGTCCTTGGCATCTCATCACTACTCGAATTGCGTCGATTCCTCTTTTATGGTATAGCTCTACTTCCATGTTCTTTCTTTATTTTTATTTTTTCTTTTCTTTCTGTTTTTGTTTGTCATTAGGTTTAGGTTTCATTTAATTTTCCCGCTCATTCTTCTCTGTCGTTACTAATTCGCTTGATTGCATATGTATTTCTATACTAGTTATATTAATTAGTCATATATCCTTAGGTTGTTTGGATTTAACCTTGTTTAATCGTTTTAGGTGTAGTTACGTGTAAATACGTTAGATTAGTATATGTTACTCATCGTTTCTTATGTATTTTATTTTATCAGACGGTATACTCTATGTTAGGTTAGATGAATTAATCTTTGGTTTCCTTTAAACTAATGTTTAGTCTCTTAGGTCAAGTATGTTCAGTGTTTAGTATCGTTGATGCGTTTTTGTATTAAATTGTTTGCTTAGTTGTAGATAAAGCAATCGATTTATTTGTGATTACATTTAAGCTCCGATTTTCAAGTTTAGTATTTCTAGTTTTGTCTATGTTTAAGCTAATTAGTTTAAGGCCTTAACAACATGTTTGTTTTTTTGTAGTCATTACTTTCTTTGTTAGTTTAATGGTTCAAGTCTAGTTATCTGATTTTGCACTTTCTAGTTTGAAGCAATAATTTAGTTTGATATTGGTTTGTGAGGGTAGTAGAAGGTACTTGAGTGTAGGACCTTTGTTTGGTTGCTTTTACCATTGAGGGCTGTTTTGGAGTACAATACTCCAAAATTCTGTCCACAATTGATAAGAAAAACTGTTCATTGGCCAAAATTCTGGTTTTGGACAGATTTTTGGTAAAAAATCCATCATTTTAGATAGATTTGTGGCTAAACAAAATCTTGTCCCAAAGTCCTTTCTTCTCCTATATAAAGAAGATTTCTTCCCTCACATTAGACACATCTTGGACTCTAAAAAAATACACATCTTCGCACACTCTATCTTACACTTAGATAACATCTTTTAGAATTGCTAAAACACAAAAAAGTTGAGAGAAAAATCAGCAGCTGAAGCATCCTTTAGCAGCTGAAAATTATGAGTTTTGTGAGTGACTCTTAGGGTTTAAAACCATTGAGAAAATATATCAATCGTTTGGCTAAGTTATGAGTTTGTTAGTTACTGGTTTCAAGTGTCTTCGCGGGATTTTTCGGGCTGTTTCTAACACTGATTAGCTGTTGGTTGTTGTTGTTTTTCGGCTATTTCTGCCGTTGTTTCTGCTCACTTCACTACTGATTATTTTTTTACTATCCAGGTAATCTTTAAGACTCGTAATGTATATCTTCTCAACAATAGGAACAACTTGAACCTGCTGCGCTATTTTTTACCTGTTTGATGTGAAGATAGTTTGACAACAAAAGAGCTTGGATGTTATTGTTATGTATCAAACATGTAATAATCTGAATATTATCCTTTATAATGCTTGAATATCGAGTTGTGAGTTTTTGAGTGTGATATGTAAGTCATTTATGGGATTTTTAGCATGTTTTCAAGTTATTATACTCTAGAAAAAATGTGAAGAATTCGATGAATGACTTTAGGGGGTATGACACATAGCATGATCTCGGTTTAGTTGCTGAAATTACACTGCCAATATATTTTCTAGGAATGTTGTAATGATATCCTTGTAAATCTGACCATTTGGCCGGATTTGCAAAAATGGCTATTTTAGTAAAATGGGCGTTTATACAACTGTGACTATGTAGTTAGTGTTCATGAATGAAAACTGAGCAAGGAGCTAAGATTGTATATTTTCTGGGCCTTATTGAATCAAATAAGAGCTGGCCCATTTACCTTTAAACAACAAAAATGCCCATCTTCTTCCATATAGCCATTTGGGCCAAATGAATCCATTTCATTGGCCCATTTTTAATAATAATTCAGCTACCCCATTTCTTTTAGTTATTCCAGCTGGGCCAATAATATTCTAGTCCACTAGCTTTCCATTGTTCATTGAATCATCAAACTAACTCAATGCCTTGCCATAGCCAAATCTCTAGAGCTACCCATTATTTGAAATTGATACGTTGGCCCAACTCATATTATATATATATATATATATATATATATATATGTATGTATTTTTTTAGTCAACTAACCTCGATAAAAATCAGATTTTTCTTTTATGAGATAACTTAGTCTCTTTTATAATTAATTTAAACGCTAGAAAATTAGTAGGTACGCTTTAACTCACGGAATCGCTTGCGTAGCATGATGTTTAACATTCAATAAATTTTAATTCAATAATCTCATACCATTTCTACTAGCTTTAATTAATTTCTAATTTACTTAATCCTTTTGTAAAAATCGCGGATTCGCTTGCGTATCGCGATAGTTAATTTTTAATTAATTCTTTTAAATGTACTAACTTTTTTTTCAAAAGTAATAATATACTAATAATCTTCGTCATAACTGCGAATTCGCTTGCGTAGCGCTGTTTTAATAAAATTAATAAATTTCGTTTCAATCACGCATTCGCTTGTGTAGCGTGATTATGACAACGATATTTTGTCCAAAATCATTTTTATTGATAAATCTAATAATCAAGAAGTAAAAGTGGATAGGTAAAACATGAAAATTTTATAAATCACAGTTTGTCCAAAATTAATTCAAGCCAAGCTTTAAATCAATAAAGCAATCGTGCTAGAACCACGGGACTCGAGAACTTCTTTACACCTTCTCCCTGGCCAACAAAATTCCTTAACCGAATTTTGTTTTTCCGGACCGATAAAATAGATTCAAACATTCCTTTGACTAGGGATTCAAATCAAAGGTGACTTGGAACACCGGAAAAATAAATTTCAAGTGGCGACTCTGTAGCACACCGCTAGAATTAATTGGTTTCGACGTGTGCTAGAAAGAAACGTCAGTTTCAAGGTCGGGCAGTTACGGCTCGTCGTCCTTGGTATCTCATCACTACTCAAATTGGCGTCGATTCCTCTTGTGTGGTATAACTCACTTCCATGTTCTATCTTTATTTTTTCTTTTCTTTCTGTTTTTGTTTGTCATTAGGTTTAGGTTTCATTTAATTTCCCCGCTCTTTGTTCTTTGTCGTTACTAATTCGCTTGATTGTATATGTATTTTGTACTAGTTATTAATTAGTCGTCTATCCTTAGGTTGTTTGGCTTTAACTTTGTTTAATCGTTTTAAGTGTAGTTACGTGTAACTACGTTAGATTAGTATATGTTACTCATCATTTCTTTTTTATTTTATTTTATGTTATCATACGGTATACTCTATGCTAGGTTAGATGAATTAATCTTTGGTTTCGTTTAAACTAATGCTTAGTCTTTTAGGTCAAGTATGTTCAGTTTTTAGTCTCGTTGATGCGTTTTTGTATTAAATTATTTGCTTAGTCATAGATAAAGCAATCGATTTGTTTGTGATTATATTTAAGCTCCGATTTTCAGGTTTTGTATTTATAGTTTTGTCTATGTTTAAGCTAATTAGTTTAAGGCCTTAACTACATGTTTGTTTTTTGTAGTCATTAGTTTCTTTCTTAGTTTAATGGTTCAAGTCTACTTATCTGATTTTGCACTTTCTAATTTGAAGCAATAGTTTAGTTTGATACTGGTTTGTGAGGGTAGTAGAAGGTACTTGGGTGTAGGACCTTTATTTGGTCTTTTACTGTTAAAAACTGTTTTGGAGTACAATACTCCAATATTCTGTCCACAGTTGGTAAGAAAAACTGTTCATTGGCCAAAATTCTGGTTTTGGACAGATTTTTGCTAAACAAAATCTTGTCCCAAAGTCCTTTCTTCTCCTATATAAAGAGTATTCTTCCCTCACATTAGACCCATCTTGGACTCTAAAAAATACACATCTTCGCACACTCTATCTTACACTTAGATAACATCTTTTAGAGTTGCTAAAACACAAAAAAGTTGAGAGAAAAATTAGTAGTTGAAGCATCATTTAGCAGCTGAAAATTGTGAGTTTTGTGAGTGTTAGGGTGTAAAACCATTGAGAAAATAGATCAATCGTTTGGATAAATTTTGAGTTTGTTAGTTACTGGTTTCAAGTGTCTTTGCTGGATTTCCTGGGCTGCTTCTAACACTGATTAGCTGATGGTTGTTGTTATTTTTCTGCTATTTCTGCCGCTGTTTCTGATCACTTCACTACTGATTATTTTTCTACTATCCAGGTAATCTTTAAGACTCGTAATGTATATCTTCTCAACAGTAGGAACAACTTGAACCTGTTGCGCTATTTTTAACCTGTTGATGTGATGATAGTTTGACAACAAAAGAGCTTGGATGTTATTGTTATGTATCAAGCATGTAATAATCTGAATATTGTCCTTTATAATGCTTGAATATCGAGTTGTGAGTTTTTGAGTGTGATATGCAACTCATTTATGGGGTTTTTAGCATGTTTTCAAGTTATTGTACCCGAGAAAAAATGTGAAGTATCCGATGAATGACTTTAGGGGGTATGACACATAGCATGATCTCGGTTTAGTTGCTGAAATTACACTGCCAATATATGTTTCTAGGAATGCTATAATGATATCCTTGTAAATTTGACCATTTGGCCGGATTTACAAAATTGGCTATTTTAGCAAAGTTGCGTTTATACAATTGTGACTATGTAGTTATGGGTCATGAATGCAAACTGAGCAAGGAGCTAAGATTGTATATAGTCTGGGCCTTATTGAATCAAATAAGAGCTGACCCATTTACCTTTAAACAACAAAATTGCCCATCTTCTTCCATATAGCCATTTGGGCCAAATAAATCCATTTCATTGGCCCATTTTTAATAATAATTCAGCTAGCCCATATCTTTTAGTAATTCCAGTTGGGCCAATAATATTCTAGTCCACTAGCTTTCCATTGTTCAATGAATCATCAAACTAACTCAATGCCTTGCCATAGCCAAATCCCTAGAGCTACCCATTATTTGAAATTGATAAGGTGGACCTATATATATATATATGTGTGCGTGTGTGTGTATATGTATGTATGTATGTATGTATGTATGTATGTATGTATGTATGTATGTATGTATGTATGTATGTATGTATGTATGTATATGTATGTATTTATTTGTTTAGTCAACTAACCTCGATAAAAATCAGAATTTTCTTTTATGAGATAACTTAGTCTCTTTTATAATTAATTTAAATGCTAGGCAATTAGTAGGCACGCTTTAACTCACGAACCGCTTGCGTAGCGTGATGTTTAACATTCAATAACATATAATTCAATAATCTCATACCATTTATACTAACATTAATTAATTTCTAATTTAATTAATCCTTTTGTTAAAATCACGGATTCGCTTGCGTAGTGCGATAGTTAATTTTTAATTAATTCCTTTAAATGTAATAACTTTTTTTCAAAAGAAATAATATACTAATAATCTTCGTCATAACTACGGATTCGCTTGCATGGTGTTGTTATGATAGAAGTAATAAATTTTGTCTCGATCACGCATTCGCTTGCGTAGCGTGATTATGACAACATTTTTTCGTCCAAAATCATTTTTCTTGATAAATCTAATAATCAAGAAGTAAAAGCGGATAGGTAAAACATGAAAATCTTATAAATCACAGTTTGTCCAAAATTAATCCAAGCCAAGTTTTAAGTCAATAAAGCGACCATGCTAGAACCACGGGACTCGGGGTCTGTCTTACACCTTCTCCCCGGTCAACAGAATTCCTTACCCAAACTTTATTTTCGCGAACCGATAAAATAGAGTCAAACTTTTCTTTGACTATGGATTCAAATAAAAGGTGACTTGGAACATCGGAAAAATAAATTCCAAGTGGCGACTTTATAAATAAAATAATCCCTACTCAAGTTTGTCACTTTAATTGGTAAAATTCTTTAGCCCACAATAATCCAATAACACATATCTTTTGGGGGTAGAAAAGGGGTGTGACAAGAATTTTTTACATTACCAAGGCCCATTTGGTTCAAGGAATTAGGTGTGTTATTCCAACATAAATTGGTTCAAGCTATCTTGGTAGGATATAGCCGGTTCTCGAGTCACCATTGAAGTTATACTCATTTTGCATAAATATTGATAAGCTTGAATCAATTGAGAATGAGAGACAATGGAAGTTCCGTGTTGGATTTGTTTGTAATTATCTTATAAGTGATTTGGTTGTATAAGTATTTTTACATTACCAAGGCCCATTTGGTTCAAGGAATTAGGTGTGTTATTCCAACATAAATTGGTTCAAGCTATCTTGGTGGGATATAGTCGGTTCTCGAGTCACCATTGAAGTTATACTCATATTGCATAAATATTGACAAGCTTACTCGCTTTCGGATCAACTTCAAACTTAGGGAGAAATTCAAAAATAGCCAGATTTACAAGTGGTCATTCAAAAATAGTCATAGTTTCAAAAGTAATCGAAATTTAGCCACTTTTCATGTAAAGATAAATTTGAACAAAAACATTGTTCAAAATCCGAAAATTACTCTAGCATAATATACTGGAATTCCAGTATAATATACTGGAGTTCCAGTAAAGTATACTGGAACTCCAGTATATTATACATATGTTGGAGTTCCAGCAAAGTATATTGGTTCAGCATAATATGCTGGAAGTTCATATACAGATGCTCGAGTCTCCAGTATATTATGCTGGAACTTTTTGCGTGTAGGAGTTCCTGGAAGTTCATACGCAGGTGCACCGAAATCCAATACATTATACTGAACTGGTCTCTGTTGCAGCAAAATCATGACTATTTTTCAATGATTTGACAAACATTGACTATTTTTGAATGATCAATTCGAAAACTGACTAGCCCGTGCTATTTTTACTCAAACTTAGCGTGCCTGAAAGATCTTGTTTGGGATACAATAATACTGACGGATCAATTGTAATTGAGAATCCAAATGCTTGGGATTAAGTTGTCAGGGAATACATATGAAATTCTATTCTTATTTTCTTTATCATTATCATTATCATTTTATTTTAGAGCCCTAGTGTAATTCAAGAAGTTGCCTTATTTTAGGCATTGGGCCTTCGATATTAATTGATAAAAAATAAAATTACCGGCATATTAAATATTTATATTATAATTTCTCCGTTCTAATTTATGTTAATCTGTTTGACTAGGCACATAGTTTAAGAAAAAATAAATACTTTTGGAATTTGTAGTCCTAAACAAATCAAAAAGGAGCCCAGAGTATTTGTGTGGCTATAAAAGCTTCTCATTAAGGGTAGAATTGTAAGTTTAAGTTAAATTGTTACCAAATTTAGAAAGGGATCATTCTTTTTGGAACAGACCAAAAAGGAAATAGATTCACATAAACTGGAACATAGGGAGTATTAATTATTCATAGCTATATTTTTTCGCAAATTTATCATTCGTAGTTATATTTGAATTGTTAGAAAATTCATGAAAGAAGAGATCAATTATTTTGAATTGAAACAGGAGGGTAACAAGTTTTCATAGCTTAGTTGGTTAGAGGACTTGCTTAGTTAGCGGAGGTTTTGAGTTCGACTATTAATAAGAATATTTTATTTTTCAGTATTTCACCTTAATTGTATTTGTTGCGCGTATGAATATACACGACAATTGATTTTCAAAGTTTATCCCCCCATTTCTTTGTCCCACGATATATCACCAACGCCTAGTTAGCCCTAGTGGATGAATTCAGCCCTTGTGTGTAGGCTGTAGCTATCCCTCCTTTGCACTATTGGAAGGTGCTGTATTTAAATACCATCTTTTTTAAGGTGTAAACGTAGATCCAAAGTTGAAGTTTTGTTAAATCTACTCCTAATTTAACTTATTATAGCATGTTAATTATCATGATTCACATATTATCAATGGAGTAATACTTATTATTGAGATTTTTATAGGTATACGGTTAAAATCGGGCCCACCTGATTTTACTATTTGACCGAGACCAGGGAGTTGCGTCGAGGGTCGACCCCATAGTGGTTCAGACCAAAGCACGAAGACGAGATACTGAGTTTTGGGATTCAAGGTACCGGTTGAGATCGAGGCCAGTAAGGATCGAGACCAAATGAGGATGACATCGAGCAGGATCGAAGATAGCATGATAACAGATAAGCGAGATATCCGTGACAGGTCGGAGAGCGTGGCGAAAATCTCGGAACGGATCAAATCAAGAACGGAAAATTAGCTAATCATGGGATTTCCTTCTGTAATTAGAGTTATATCATAAGTATAATTCTTCTACTATATAAAGAGGAGTTCTAATCATTTGTAGGACACATTATTCACAGATATCAAAGCAATATAATTCTCTTTCTCGTATATATTCTTGTTCATCATCTTGTTATATTTTTTAAACTGTTCTCGCACCAATCAGTTCGAGGGTACTCTAACTCGAAGGCTGAGTTCCGTTCAAACACTAGTTTGCTTTACTTTATTATTGATTACTATTATTAATTTTCATATTTATCAGTTGGTGTTAAGCGAAATCACGTATCCTTAAAATCACATTATAAGTTTAATTTTTATCCAATTTTAAGGGTAAACAGTTTGGCGCCCACCGTGGAGCTAAGGATAATAGTGATTGCTTAATACTGATTCCGATAACACACACTACTTTACGCTTGTTCTTGTAAGTATTTTTATTTTCAGGATAAACATGTCAAACTCACAGACAACATCCACACATGGTGAAAACGGCCTCAGATTTCACAGGGAAAACGACAATATAGCTGCCCCAGGGATCGAGGTGCCCCAGGCTGATCTCAAGGTAGTACCAATTACAAATTTCGTCGACGTCAGTTAACATATCGCCCTAAATGCATATATGGGCACTGATCCCGAAGATAGTGTATGCAGGGAAGGTCGATCAGGTGGTCGAGGTACGCAGGGCGGAGGAGATGGTGGAGTCATCCTTCAATTAATATTCGAGATGCTACAAGCTCAACAAGCCGCTATAGCACAACTGCAAAATCAGCACCGTGCACCAAGTGGGGTCGAATCTGAGCCTCCACCAGAAGTTGTTCACAGGGCTGAAATTGTACCGGAAAGATAGAACGCCAATGAATCGGGGACTGACCCTGCCATTTTGAAAATGCTCGAGGAACTCACTAAGCGAATTTAATCAGCAAAAAATAAAATCGAGGAAAATGACAAAAAGGTAGAAACATACAACTCCCGAGTTGACCAAATACCGGGTGCACCACCGATTTTAAAAGGTTTGGACTCGAAGAAGTTCGTGCAGAAGCTGTTCCTCCCAAGTGCGGCTCCTAAGCCCATTCCAAAGAAATTATGCATGACGGAATCCCCAAGTACAACGGGAGCACCGATCCTAATGAGTATATTACCTCTTATACATGCGCAATAAAGAGGAATGACTTAGAAGATGATGAGATCGAATATGTTCTACTGAAGAAATTTGGAGAAACTCTGTCAAAAGGGGAAATGATATGGTATCACAATCCGCCACCTAATTCCATCGATTCCTTCGCCATGCTTGTAGATTCCTTCGTGAAGGCACACGCCGGGGCAATAAAGGTTGCGACTAGGAAGTCAGACCTCTTTAAAGTGAAACAGAAGGACAACGAAATATTAAGGAAATTCGTATCTCAGTTCTAGATGGAAAACATGGACCTACCCCTGGTCACAAATGATTGGGTCGTTCAGGCCTTCACCCAAGGTTTGAACGAACGGAGTTTGGTAGCATCACGACAGCTGAAGCAGAATCTAATCGAATATCCAGTAGTGACCTGGGGCGACGTGCATAATCGGTACCAGTCAAAGATTAGGGTCGAGGATGATCAATTGAGGACCCCTTCCGGTTCCGCCTATCCAAACTGGCCCACCGGCAGAGTTCAAAGGGACATCGACAGAAAACCCTGATCGAACTGAGATCGGTATCAACATACAATGCAGATCATAGAAACAGTGGCCCAGGACATAATCCCGTTTGAAATGATCGAGGACCCCTTCCGGTTCCGCCTATCCAAACTGGGCCGCTGGCAGAGTTCAAAGGGACATCGACAGAAAACCCCGATCGAACTGAGATCGGTATCAACATACAATGCAGATCATAGAAACAGTGGCCCAGGACGTAATCCCGTTTGAAAGAATACAACTTCAGCATCGACGGATCAGGTATTGTGTCAGCCATTGGGAGAATCAAAGATACTAGATGGCCCAGACCCCTACAGACCAATCCATCCTAAAGAAACCTCAACCAAATATTCAAGTACCATGGTACCCATGGTCATTGAACCGAAAATTGCAGACAGCTGAGAGAAGAGGTTGCATGTCTATTCAACGAAGGGCACCTTCGAGAATTCCTGAGCGTCCAAGCTAAAAATAACTTCAGAGACAGGGATGCAAACAGGAAAAATGAATAGGAAGAACCACATCACGTGATACATATGATCGTTGGTGGGGTCGACGTACCACAAGGGCCCGTGTTCAAACCCACCAAAGTATCGATCATCAGGGAGAAACGAACTCGAGACTATGTACCGGAAGGCACCTTGTCGTTCAATGATAAGTATGAAGAGGGGATCTTACAACCCCCACAATTTTGGTAATCTCCATTCTTATGAATAAAATTCAAGTTAAACATGTTTTAATTGATCCAAGGAGCTCGACCAATATTATTCAATCGAGGGTCGTGGAGCAGCTTGGCCTACAGGACCAGATCGTGCCCGCAGATCGGGTTCTCAATGGTTTCAACATGACAAGTGAAACAACTAAAGGCGAAATCATCTTACCAGTAAACGTAGCTGGAACTATTCAAGAAACCAAGTTCCACGTGATCGAGGGCGATATGAGGTATAACTCCCTGCTCGGGAGACCCTGGATTCATAACATGAGGGCAGTTCCCTTAACTCTTCACCAAATGCTAAAATTCCCGACACTGTATGGGGTAAAAATGGTGTATGGGGAACAACATGTTGCCAAAGAGATGTTCGGGATCGATGAAATAATACCAGTATTGGCTCTTCCGTCAGCAAAGGAATCGGAGCCAAAAGAAAAGAAGGAGGTTAAATAGCAACCACACATACTGGCCTCGACTCAATCGGAGGAACTAGGGGTGGACAAGGATGACGAACATTGGATTTCCTGATCCTTCTTAGTTCTCAATGACTGCACACCACAAAAACAACGGTCGAAGAGCTGGAGCAAGTCATACTGATCGAGTACATACCCGAGCGAAAGGTATATCTGGGCACGGGGTTAACCCTCGAGCTTAAGGAAAAACTCATTAAATTTCTTATCGATAATATGGATTGTTTTACTTGGTCCCACCTAGATATGACAAGGATCCCACCAGAGATCACTACACATCGATTAAGCTTGGATACGGATTTCCGCCCAGTAAAACAAAAGAGAAGGCCCCAGTCCAAAGTAAAACATGCATTCATCAAGGACGAGGTAACCAAACTTCTCAAAATAGGATCCATTCGGGAAGTAAAATATCCCGAATGGTTATCAAACATAGTCGTAGTCCCTAAAAAGGGAACAAACTTAGAATGCGCGTAGACTATAAGGATTTAAACAAAGCATGTTCTAAAGACTCTTTTCCTCTGCCGAATATCGATCGCATGATCGATTTCACGGCCGGCCATGATATCCTTAGTTTTCTTGATGCCTACTCCGGGTACAATCAAATACAAATGAACCTGGAGGTTCAGGAAAAGACTTCGTTCATCACTAAGTACGTCACCTATTGTTATAATGTAATGTCGTTTGGACTAAAAAATGTTGGTGCTACTTACCAACGCCCAGTAAATCGAAAGTTTGAAGAGAAAATAGGTAAGTCAATGGAGGTCTATATTGATGATATGCTAGTTAACTCCCTGCGAATAGAGGACCATTTGAAACATTTGGAGGAGACCTTCGATATACTAAAGAAGTACAACATGAAGCTCAACCCGGAGAAATGTACATTCGGAGTCAGTTCGGGCAAGTTCCTCGGCTTTATGGTATCAAATCGGGGGACTGAGATCAACCCTGATAAAATCAAGGCAATCAAAGACATCCCGGTCGTGGACAATGTTATGGTCGTACAAAGATTAACGGGGCGCATAGCCTCCCTAGGCCGATTCATCTCGAGGTCTTCAGATAGGAGTCATCGGTTCTTCTCACTGCTCAAAAAGAAGAACAATTTTGCATGGACCCCGGAATGCCAGCAAGCATTAGAAGAGTTGAAGCGGTATCTCTCGAGCCCGCCACTGCTTCATACTCCGAAAGAAGACAAGCAACTCTACTTATACTTAGCAGTCTCGAAAGTCGCGGTAAGGGGGTCTAAGTTCAAGAGGAGAAAAGTACGCAATTTCCTGTTTACTATGTTAGTCGAACTTTAGGTGAGGCTGAGACCCAGTACCCACACTTAGAAAAATTAATAAGCGCCTCTAGGAAATTAAAATCATATTTTCAATGTCACCCAATTTGTATGGTGACCACTTATCCTCGTCGCAATATTTTTCATAAGCCCGAACTCTCGAGCCTATTGGCCAAATGGGCCGTCGAGATCAGTAGGTACGATATCGAGTATCAACCCAGAACATCCATCAAGTCTCAAATCTTAGTAGACTTCGTGGCCGACTTTATGCCAGCCCTCGTACTCGAGGTCGAAAAGGAACTATTATTGAAAATGGGTACATCATCGGGAGTGTGGACCCTATTCACAGACGGCGCTTAGAACGAAAAGGGGTCCGGGCTAGGCATCATTTTGAAGCCGCCCACGGGTAATACAATTAGACAATCTATCAAAACTTCCAAGTTGACTAACAATGAGGCCGAGTATGAGGCCATGATTGCAGGTCTCGATCTAGCCAAGAGTTTGGGAGCAGAGGTCATCAAGGCCAAATGGGACTCCTTACTTGTGGTAAACCAAGTCAACAGAACTTTCGAAGTTCGAGAAGATCAAATGCAGAGGTACCTGGACTACTACAGGTGACTCTACATCGATTTAAATAATGGACCCTACAACATGTACATCGAGAACAAAACAGCGAGGCCGATGCCCTCGCAAACTTGGGGTCACCAGTCAAAGACGATGAGATTAGATTGGGGATTGTCGTACAACTTTCGAGGTCAGTAATCGAAGAAGGACGCGCCAAAATAAACTCCACAAGTCTAACCTGGGATTGGAGGAATAAATATATCGAGTACCTAAAGAACGGGAAGCTTCCATCAGATCCTAAGGAATCAAGAACTCTACGTACGAAGGTTGAACGGTTCACATTGGCCGAAGATGGAACACTGTATAGAAGGATGCTCGATGGACCGTTGGCAGTATGATTGGGTCCAGGAGATACCGACTATGTTCTACGGGAAATTCACGAAGGCACCTGCAGAAGTCATTCCGCTGCCGAGTCATTAGTTCATAAAATCATCAGATATGGATACTATTGGGTCCATATGGAAAACAATACAAAAGAATTTGTTCGAAAATGCGACAAATGTCAAAGGTATGCGCCGATGATTCACCAACCCGAGGAGAAACTCCACTCAGTCTTATCCACAAGGCCGTTCATGAAATGGGGAATGGATATCGCCGGCCTCCTACCATCGGCCCCAGGTAAAGCTAAATTCATTTTGTTTATGACTGACTATTTCTCTAAGTGGGTTGAAGCACAGACCTTCGAGAAAGTCTGAGAAAAAGAAGTCATAGACTTCATCTGGGACCACATCATATACCAATTTTGGATGCCTACCGAGATCGTCAACGACAATGGAAATCAATTCATCGATAGCAAATTGACAAAATTTCTCGAAGACCACAAAATAAAAAGGATCATGTCAACGCCATACCATCCTAGTGGGAATGGACAGGCTGAACCGACGAACAAGACCATCATTCAGAATCTGAGGAAAAGATTGACGGACGCTAAAGTAAAATGGAGAGAAATATTGCTCGAGGTCCTTTGGCCGTACCGAACCTCATCGAAATCCATTACGGGGGAAACACCGTTCTCCCTAGTCTATGGTGCCGAAGCTCTGATCCCGGTCGAAGTCGGGGAACCTAGTTTCAGGTTTCGGTATGCAACGGAAGAGTCAAATCACGAGGCTATGAGTAAAAGCCTCGAGTTTCTAGATGAAAGGGGGGAAGCGACCCTCGTTAGAATGGCCACACAGAAACAGCGGATCGAAAGGTATTACAATCGAAGAGCAAATTTTCGACACTTAAAAATTGGGGACCTAGTTTTGAGAAAGGTCACCTTTAACACTCGAGAACCAAACGAAGGAAAACTTGGCCCAAACTGGGAGGGACGTATCAGGTCCTCAATATCGCCGAAAAGTATCCTAAAAACTTGGCACGATAGATGGCGAGAAACTACCAAATAATTGGAACATATCACTCCTCAAACGATATTATTGCTAAGGTATGACCTTCTCCATTTTCATTTACATTTTATACTAACCGATTACAGGTTTTCTATCAGAGACAATGAGGGATCCATCAACATGAAGTCCTTAGGTCTGAAAGCACGCGTTGCATTCTTTTTCTCTTAGCCGATTTTGGTCCTAAGTGGGTTTTTCCGGCGAGGTTTTTAACGAGGTAACCATTGTTCGTACTAAATTAGAGCAATTCAACAGTATCCGAGACTTCTTACAATCGACCTCAAATACTGGGGGGCATCGCCCTCGAATGGTTACAAGGAAAGTACTTCGTGCCAACAGGTTTTCAATAGGTAAATTTTGTAAAGGGCCAAACGGTCGAACGAACCGTGTCCATGTGGATTACTCGAGCCCTAATAAAAAAACACGTATGAATGTATAATCTATTGAAAGAATTATTTTTTCCTTGCCAGATATTCCATGCCTTAGAAAAATTTCTACTTTACAATTTCATACTAGTGATCTATTGTGGAAACTAGCTTGAGGGCCGATCGCAACTAAAGTTCGAACAATTGACCCCGCACTCGGGGACTACCACCCAAAAAACCGACATGGTTGAGCCTCGAGATTGTAAGACCTTAAAAAGGAAACCCACAATTTTATAGGCCACGGCCACCCCACTCGGGGACTGATACTTCAAACAAGTTCGAAGTATAATGGGGAAACAAGCCCAAAAGGCAAATCCCAAGCTAAAGGCTATGGCCAAAAATTACACGGTTCGGAGATCGAAGCCAATAATGATCGAGACCAAATGAGGATGACATCGAGTAGGATCAAAGATAGCATGATAACGGAAAGGCGAGATATCAGTGACAGGTCGGAGATCGTGGCGAAAATCTCGGAACGAATCAAATCAGGAACGGCAAATTAGCTAATCATGGGATTTTCTTCTGTAATTAGAGTTATATCATAAGTAAAATTTCCCTACTATATAAAGAGGAGTTCTAATCATTTGTAGGACACATTATTCACAGATATCAAAGCAATATAATTCTCTTTCTCGTTTATATTCTTGTTCATTAGCTTGTTATATTTTTAAATTGTTCTCGCACCAATAAGTTCGAGGGTACTCTTACTCGAGGGCTGAGTTTCGTTCAAACACTGGTTTACTTTACTTTATTGTTGATTACTATTATTAATATTTTAAGGGTAAACAATATATAAATATTTTATAAATACCTGATTGCATAAGTATTTTTGACATTGTTATATATCATGCAGAACTTGACACTTCACTATATACAGGAGACATAATTAATGTCTTTTTTGCTTTTATTCTTCTTATAATCTGCTCGTATTAATTATGAAGAAGAATTGCAGACGATTTTGGGATATATTGAGGAACTTGCACAACGATTTATCATCACTATCTATAAGAGCTTGAAGGTTAACAGATACAAACAGTAACTTCGACATTAATTATATGCTTTATCTCTTTCACACATAATAATGGACAAAATCTAACATTTTGTATGACTTTTTGTTGCAATTATTTCTTCGGTGAGAATATTCTGCATACATGTCAATATTTCGTATTGCCCTCAAATCTTGCTGGTGCTCCACCATAAAACTTTCTATAACAAAAAATGTGATTTTTAATTAGTTTGGACTATTTTACTTTAATGTAATAGAATCCTTCATAATAAGAGCTTGCATTGATGGGACAATGTTCTGCCCAATAAAAAAAAGAAGGTTAAATAAGAATATTTTGCTGGTAATAAGGTTTAAGGAAATTATTGTGGAATTAACAATAATCAGTTTACACCACAAGCAGTATTTGATTGTGACACAAAAAATAGTAGATGTTTCCTATTAATAAGTACAGCGTATTTTCCTGTCAAAAATTTTCAATAATCTAGTATTGTGGTTGTGGTCTAGATTCGGAGAAAATAAAGAATAATTGTATTTGCAATATATCTAATGAAATTGAGATGAATCAGTTGATAATTATTCAAAATAAGCAACGATCACGACATATCTTGTTACTTGATTTCTAAAAAGTATCAATTTGCTCATCAACTCGAGTTATTCCCTCATATATTCATATGCATTTAGTAACAATCCAAAAACTTTTTTTGTGTTTGACATGACGACAGAAAACTATTTCCTACAAAAGGTTTTTGAGGAAATAAATAGGAAGAATAACATTGTAATATATATATATATATATATATATAAATGAAAAGAGTACAAAAAAATATTAAAAACCATATTATGTGAAGCAGTAATTTGTTGGACATTTGAGTCGTATAAGATGGTAGTGGTAAACTATAGGGGTTTGTTTGGTGTAAAACCAGGATATATCAGGATTATATTAGAAAACCAAAACTATAACCTGAATAACTTATCTCATCTTTTATATAATTAGTTATACCTAGATTTGGTATAAAAGTAATACCGACTTTGGCTAATACCTCTAACCAATATACGATTAGGATAAGTCACTATCTCTTGAACCAAACGGCCCTTAAAAGAGATTAAGAAAGGGATTTTTACCTTCCTATATTATATATGAAACTTTATTGTCCTCCCTAATCAAGTTTATAACTTAATTACATGAGCATATACAATTTACCACTTATATACAAAATAGTTTTAAATGAGTACCCTTTATATTAGGAATTGAATATGAAATCCCCATCCCTACTTTCTCTTCCTCTCTCTCTACATCTCTCTCTTTCCCTCCTTCTTTATTCTTTCCCCAATTTTCTTTCTTCGTTTTTTCTCTGTTTTTCATCCTTTTTCCCCCCAAAATTCATCTATGAATTTCAATTGTTACAAAAGAGTTTTAACTTAGCAATGTTCTTTCATGTTGTACAATTGGTATTCAAATTGAAACTGTCAATCAATAAATTTTGAAGGTATTTGATTGTCCACCATTGACAACCATTAAAAAGCTCTGAAGCTTTAAATTCGAATTTGGATTTTCAAAAATTATTATTTTGTTTTGATTGGGTGTTATTGCAAACTATTGGAAATATTCTTTGGAGTTTATATCTCAATTTTGAGGGTGTTTGGTAAAGATTAAACTTGATTTTGGCTAAATTTCAGATTGAAACTCGTCGAAGAAGAAGAAGAAGAAGAAGACAATATACTTACGAAATTGTATTAAAGTTGTATGTAAATTGTATTTGTTGTAGTAATATCTTTTTTATTTGAAAATTAAAAAATAGTTGTATAATGTATGAATCATTGCATGAAATTTGTATTTAAGTTATAAATACTATCTTTTTACATAAAGTTGTTGATATGTATCAAAATTGTATTAAGAAAGGAATTTTTGATTGAAATTTCCGAGAGGTAGAAAAACACACCACATGCAAAACATATACAAATCATATACAAAATACATACAAAAGACATATTGTATAAAATTAATATGAAAATTGTATTTAAGTTGTATGATGTTGTAGTTATATTTAACCGGGTAAAAATGAAGTATGAAAGTTAGACATAAGTTATACAAAGTTGTATACTAAATAATTAGTCGTATAAAATCTGTTTTTAGTTTATATATTGTCATAGATATATCAAAATTAAATATTCCAGCATTCGAAATTCCTTGTATAGTTTGGAAGGCATATATACCCTCCAAATACAATACATAGACGACAATCGTAATGATTACTGTGGGTAAAAATCATTACGACAATGAGTTATGATCGCGCCCTTGCATTAATTTGTGGGAATAATTTAAGATATAAGAATATTTTTTGAGCATTTGAAACAAATTGTTTCGACTTTTCCTTCTTTTCAGAAAAGCCAAACCTTATTTGTGATTCGTTCCTTTCATTATCGTCCATATATAGAAGAAGTGATTCTTAAATAATACTTTCCTTCTTTTCATTTTACATAAATACTACAGTTAAGGCACCGTGGGAAAGAGGAGAGGAAAAAAAGAAAAAGAAAAAGAAAAAGGGTGTAACTGAATCCCCTAGTTTAAGGCAATAATAATGGATTATATATGGATAGAGGCGGCAGAGAATAGGGAAAGAAGGAAGGAGAGAAAAAAAAAAGAAAAGGGTGTAACTAAATTCTCTAATTTAAGGTATTAATAATGAATTGTATTTAATTTGTAAGCAAACTTTATTTAGGACAGCTAATATATAAAATTAGGATAATTTTAATAAATAAGTTTCTAATATTGTATAGAAAAAAAAATCTGAAGAAAACCACTTGCCTAATGATATTATGGGGTATCATTACAATTCTACTCAATTATACCTCACTAAAGAGTAAAAACATTCTTTTTGGATATTCCCTCACTTTAATATTGACTTTTTTTCATTTTCCATGATATATATTCTTTCTTCCCTCTTCCAACATAAAAGAAAAGAAAGGATAAATTCCCACGATTAGACTTGATGAATAATGACTTAACCTTTGTTGGAAAAAAGTCAATTGAAAGAATTATGTCTCGTAGCACCCATCCAAAACCAAGTAGCTAGTGTTACTATCTCATATAATTAGTAAAAGTTCCAATATGAAAAAGATCAAATAAAATATGCTCAACTTGGAGCCCCATTAGAATAATGACACGTCCACTACAATACAAACAACAATTTGCTTAATTACTTTCCGTCCCTTCCACAAAATTATATGATTGATTCTATCAAGATTTATATTTTTACATACTTAAAATGTCGCACTTATTCAAACAAAAGATTATAATGTTTAGTCAATAGCTTGCATTTATCATCAATTTAGCGTAAATATCAGGGGTATTTGTATCTATACCCGCTTTTTGGGTCACATTTTAACTTATGTTCGTTTTGCAAAAAAAATTGCAAGCGTACCCATTTTTTCGCGTAGCTTCAGCATACAGGGCTGAAGTAGCAAAAACAATCACGCAAAACTTCAGCATTCTAGTAGACGCGACTGAAGTAGCAAGTGTGCTGAAGTTTTTGTTTGTAATTGCTGAACTTAAGCATAGTAGCTGGAATTTTGTTCTATATTTGCTGAAGTTTTTGTTTGTAATTGCTGAAGTTTTTGTTTTTGTAACTGGCGAAGTTTTTGTTTTGTAACTGACAAACTTCAGCTCTAGAGCTGAAGTTTTTGTTTTGTAACTGGCTAGAGCTGAAGTTTTTATTTTGTAACTGTCGAACTTCAGCTCTAGAGTTGAAGTTTTTGTTTTGTAACTGGCGAAATTCAGCTCTAGAGCTGAAGTTTTTGTTTTGTAACTGGCTAGAGCTGAAGTTTTTATTTTGTAACTGTCGAACTTCAGCTCTAGAGTTGAAGTTTTTGTTTTGTAACTGGCGAAATTCAGCTCTAGAGCTGAAGTTTTTGTTTGTAACTGGCGTTCGTTCTGTTGTATTCGTCCATGTTCAGCAGGGGTAAGACTTTTTGTATTCGTCTTCTCCACGAGTATGTATATTCTCTTGGCATAGAGTCTGCTTGCAGAATTGGATCTGCTATGACAATATTCACTATTTCATTCCCATATATGGTACAGGAAGCTGCTTCACCATCACTGAATGCTTGATCATCTATTTTTTGATCAATTTCTGCAAATAGCTCCTCTTGTTAAGTTGATGAGGAGAAGGAGGAGGAGAAAGAGAGCTGAAGTTGTTTAAAAAGTGGGTACAAATTAAAACTTTTTAAAAAAATGGGTATATGTTAAATGGGGGCGACCAAATAAGATGCCCCGTGCAATTTTTACTAAATATCATGTGTAAGTACTCTTTTTCAATTTTCATAGACACTGAAAGATGCAATAATCCAACAAATTAATTCTTTAATTTTGTATAGTCAGAGGCAAATTCCGAATTTATTAGATCTTATGGGTTCAAAGTTTATTTAGAGTTCAATTGAATCCGTCGATTCAAACACTACATTTGCCCCGGTGTGTATAGTAAGCTCGTCCCAAAATAGCACTTGTAATGTAATAACGCAAAGGAAGAAAGTTCAGTGTAAAGAATAAAGAAAATAAAGTTTGAGAAAGTAGAGAAATTAAAATATCAACCTATATAAAACATATGGGATCCTACGTCATAAGAAGGTCTAAAGAAACCCTAAAGACCACAAAATATTAAAATAATATAGAGGAACAATTAACTAAAAAAACAGAAAAGAAAAGACAGGGATTGAAAAAGGGAGAGAACATATTGAAAAAGAGACAGGACCTTGGACTTTCCAGTGCTAAGAGAACATCTCTTCCCAACTTTTTGAATTGCCAACCATTTAATTAGCTAAAAAAAGAATAAGAAAAGGAAAAAATATATCAACTTGGCTATGTATGCTCAATACAAAGTACCCAACCACAAACCATTTGAATCAATAAATTCACTTCTGCATAGGGCATTAAACAAATGCATCCATTAGTAATTAGTTATCTCCATTATTTGGAACAAGCACAGTTCATTCATTGAATTGTCGTTAAATATATGTTGCATAAATTTTGAAGAGAATCTCTGGCATTAGACCCTTTGACTTATGGAGCCTAAATTATAATAGGGTGGGAGGGGGAGAAGAATTCAACCACAAAGAAAAAAAATCTATTAGCTTGCAAGCCTCCAAAGGTTTGTCTTTTGAGGTATGCCATCTCGAGCCCCAAAAATTGTTTGTGTCGTGTCTTATAAAATTATTTACTTTCATCTCTTATTCTAGTAGTTGGATTCGTCTAACACTACTAGAAATTCGCTAAAAATTGACCAAAAGAATCGATCAAAGTTGGTCGGTTATGGTCAATTACCGAACAAAATGCGATCATTTACGTGTGAATGGTATTTTGATGGTCGGAAAGCAATACCGATCAAAGTTGATCGAAAATTACCGACCAACGTTGATCGGTAAATTAAATTCGAAAAACAAAAAATATTGCAAAAAAAAAAACAACCAAAGTTGGTCGGTTTTCAAAGTTGGTCGGTATTTTAATTATTTAATTAAAAGATTCACCATCTGAAAATCGAACCGGGGTCTGTATTGTGGTAGGATCATTGGTGCATTTTGTTTTAAAATGCGAGCAAAATGCGATCATTGGTGCATTTTGTTTTAAGATTGTCTTTTATTTGATTTATACTCTTTAATTATATTTTCACACGAAAATAACTGACCAAAGTTGGTTGGTTTTTGTTAAAAAAAATAAAATTACCAACCAAAGTTGGTCGATTTTTTAAAATGACCGGCCGAATTAACCGACCAATTTTGATCATTTTTTTAATATTAATTTTTATTTATTTTAATTGAAAAACCGACCAAAGTTGGTCGGTTTCTTGAAAAATAAATTTTGTGGGACTCAAAAATAGTTTCCCGCATTTTTGCGCCAAAAAAATCGACCAAAGTTGGTCGGTTTCGTAAAAATAAAAAATAAAAAAAAAAAATTTTGAAAAGTCGACCAACTTTGGTTGATTTTTTTGTCGGTTTTTTGACCGACCAAAGTTGGTCGATTTTTCTTGGTAAGTTTTTGCCGAATTTCTAGTAGTGTAAGGTGACATGTTCACCCGCTAGTCCTATTTATCCGCCCTCATCAACAAACTCTCTTGTTTAACCAAAGAATTAGATCCTTTGACCAAAGCTATTTCTAGGATGAACACGGGTTATTGATAATCAAGGAAATAATATTAAATAAAGAGAAATGAGTAGTAGACAATATTGCAGAAGTATAGAAAATCAAAGTAGATTGTATTCGAAAATCAGATGCCTTTATAAGTTGTATTCCCGTCCCTTATATAGGAGATTCCTTGATATAATGTACAACTCTTGCTATGATTGCCCATTAATGACTAATTATGACATTAATGGGGAGTTACAAAGGATAAATACCTTTCTTCTTTTCTTTGCTCCCACGAAACACTTTCTAACTTTGTCTTTTGTAAAGAACTTTTTCTTGCCTTTGTAAACATGTCTTCTTCAAATCAACCACAGAGAGTAATAGATATTGAGAATTTAACGCCATTTTCTGCTCCGACTAGGGGTTGGAGGGGTGGTAGAGTTAGGAGTCTAGGATCCACTCCTTCGAGAGGCTCTTCTTCTTCTCAGATAGATTTCCCTCCTTCCGCTAGGTCTCTAGTTTCTCTGAGGGACTTTGTCTAGAGGTAGAGATGAACGCCTTCGTGAACCTGGAGTTTAAGAAATTATTCCTACGGAGTTTGTCTTTGCTAGAGATAACCAAGTTCTCGTAGACCAATATTCTTCCCTTGAGAGTGTCGAAAGGTATCCAACCTTTATTACCGAGGGTCAGATTTCCCTTGTTCGTAGGGAGTGTTTTTGGAGGCCTGATTTCCCTGTCTACATTCTGAATAGTAATCAAAGAATAACGTCTTACAAGATGGGATACTCTTTTGTTTATATGTACCTTTTTACTCTAGGTTTAGACCTCCCATTGATCCATTCATAATTGAATTTTGCCGTTTCTTCAATATCTGCTTAGGACAAGTTGGTCCGCTTGTGTGGCGAGTTGTCGCATGTCTTAGGAGTTTAGCTTATTTAGCCTCGGTTCCTTTTACTTTCAACCATCTTATCCATCTCTACTCTCCTGCCTTGTTTCGTCAAGAGGTTTTCACTCTGACTGTTAGGAGTAAAAGAGTGTCGGTAACCCCAGGAGATGATAAGGATAGGGGTTGGTAACTCCGGTATATCCCTGTACCCACTGTTGGTTTAGTGGGTGAAGAAAATCTTCCCTTCTCTGAGAAGTGGAATTGTGCACGTGAGTTCTCTTTAGCTCACATCTATTTACTTTTCCTCGTTCTGACTTGAGATGTTTTACTAACATCGTATCTGTTTCTTCTTCTCTCAGCAATCATGAGTATTGTTGAGAATGTCTTTAGTATCCGTGATTGGGTAGAAAAATTATTGTCCGTTGCTCCTTTAGAAGAGAGATCTTGGAAGTACTTCGCTGGGAAGTACGGTTGGCATGTAAAGACCCACGGTAAGTGAAGCTTTTGTTCTTGCTTCTTTCCTTACTCGAGCCTCTTCTTTCTCTGTCGCTTAACTTTTTCCCTTTTTATAGGGTTCTCTACTTGTGGGGTGTCTTCTTCATCTATCTCGAAGATTTCTTTGGCCTAGGCCCAAGAGATTATTGTTGGTTCGTCTTCCTCGAAGAGGAAGATTGGTGAGTCCCGTTCCTTAGAAGAAGAAAAAGAAGAGGAGGGTGCTTTGGTGCACAGGCCATGGAGAAGGCGGGTGGTTTCGGACGATGAGTCTACAACCATGACTTTGCCTTCCGTGTCTATGGTTGATCCCTCTACCTCTGAAGATGTTTCACATTCCCCTATTCATGAGTCTGTAGGTTACCTGTTCCATGAAGGTTTTGACCTTGCTCCTGATGATGTCCCTTTGGCTGCTGTTTTTCCTTCTTCTTTAAGAGAAGTTGTCTCATCTGCTCCTTTGGTTATTACGGCTTTTGTTGTTTCTATGCCCGTGGCTTCCTCAACTCTTCAATACTCCATGCATGTTGCATTATCTCTGCCTGCTTCCATGCCTTCCGCTAGGGAAGTAGGGTCTTCTAGCAGAGAGATGCGGCAGGTGATAATAGAGGTTCCAGCTGAGGGGAATCTTTTCAAGAAAACGGGTGAGCCCGAAGTGTGGCTCAAGCCTTTGATAGGTCCCACTGAGAAAACCAAGCTAGCTAGCTAGCCATAGTGCTCTTACATGGATCAATGAAGTTGTGCATACATCTTTGAAGGTATGATGCAGGTTATCCTCTTTAATTTTCGTATATGAAATTTATCATATCTAATTGGTTTATTTCTTGTAGATTAATCTTATAGGCATGGAGCTCATGAAGAGGATCTCAAATACGGATCAGGAGACAAAAGATTTGCAGGCCGATGCTATTAGAAAGCACAATATGATAGCCTAAGGATTGACATGGATGCCTTAGAAGAGGAAAGGAGTACCTTGAACCGACAGATGAGGCTCATGGCGGCAGAATTGGTAGTAGAGAAGGCTTCTTCCAGTCAGACTGATAAGACAATAGTATTCTAGAGTCCGCATTTGCTGATCAGCTATCCCGCGCCTCAGAGGAAATTAGAGACTTGAAAAACTTGTTGGGGCAAAAGGAGGAATACTTAGGCGAGCTCGTGCAATCACTCACCCGTACTCAAGAGGATCTTCGTAATGCTTTAGATAAAGTTCAAACTCTGGAGGATTCGATTGTACCGTTAAGGGCCGCCCATGAAGTTGCTGAAGCGGAGAAGGACGGATTAAAGGTTGAGCTTCAAGTATGGACAAGGGATTATGAAAATCTTGAAGAGGTGGTTGTTGTTGATGTGAGCTGGGCGTATATTAATTCTCGCCTTGACACATTGACGGAAATGAGTCAAGAGGGTTTCGACCTTAGTGCTGAAATAGCTAAAACTAAGTAAGCCATGGAGAAGGCTCAACAAGGTCATAACCTCTCTTCACCTGATGGTGAGACCTCTTCTGCTCGTGCCTCTTCATCCCTAGTTGCTCCTATTCCTCCTGCTGATGAAGAAGTCAATCCTTCTTCTCGAGAAGATTAAAGTGCTTGTCACACCTCCTTATTTATACGCCCCCAAGGGGGT
The DNA here is from genome assembly GCA_005239505.1 of Nicotiana paniculata. Lineage (NCBI taxonomy): Eukaryota > Viridiplantae > Streptophyta > Magnoliopsida > Solanales > Solanaceae > Nicotiana > Nicotiana paniculata. The sequence continues at coordinate 27 of MDKI01034178.1, read as the reverse complement.
ATGGGAGTTTTTCCACTTAAAGTGACA
>MDKI01207079.1:0-11062 GCA_005239505.1 Nicotiana paniculata | reverse complement strand
TGCTTCACTGAGTAGTAATCCACAGGTTTTTCTTCACTTCAATGGCTTCCTCCTCTTCAAGTTTTGTTTTTGGGTCTATTTATATGTTTGGGATAAACCCTAAACATGTAGGAGACATCTCTTCAAACCGAGAAAAACTTAAAACCTTCAAAACTCGGAATTGACCGGACCCGGGACCTAGGCGTTAAGCCCCAAATGCCCCATTATAGCCAGGCTAGGCCTGGCTTTATGGGTCTAACGCCCCACTATAGCCAGGCTAGGCGTGTATTTAAGGCCAAAACGCCCCCACTATAGCCCGAGTTACTGCTTTTTGACTCTTGAGCGTATTTCTGGTGTATTTGCATCCATTTAGCTCGGCTTCCATCTCCAATTCACCTACACATGAAATAGACTCCATTATGCACATAAAAAGTATATTTTTATCATTAACACACATAAAATGTAAGGTATATAACGTGTTAAACCATGAATTCTAGCCACACATCATTTGCTTATACATGCTAGTACTATTCCACAATACTAACATCCCTTTTGTCGGGGCGCTACATCTTTTATATGGATGTAGGTGGGTCCATAGCAGGTAGCTCAGTTCACCGTTTGTGGTGCCTCCTCCTCATCTTTCAGCAAGTACTGGTGAGCCCACTTCCTCCTGGGGCCGTGTGTAATTCATGCCATCTCTTTTGAGTCTATTATGTATTGTAAGGTATAGCCGGGGCCTTGTTGCCGGCAAAGTATTGTATAAATTCTTAGTATTAGTAGAGGCTCCGTAGACATGATGTGGGTGTATATATATATTTTGGGTAGTCACTGTACGTATTCGTAAATCGTGTTCTGTATTGGAAAGTTATGTATGTATTGTGTATGCTCTAGGAATCAAATTGTTGAAATTCTAAAAGAGAAATAAACTTAAGTTTGTAAATCCACGCTTAAATCCTAAATTTTTATTTCATATGGAATATGGTGCATTGTCTATACGGGGGAAACGCGTTGGGTAGGAAAGGCAATCCAGGTCCGCTTGACCGGGTTCACTTGGTTAGGTGCCGGTCTCGTCCCTCGGTTTTGGGGCGTGACAATTTTTGCATAGACTAGACATCCTACTACTCTTAGATAAGTTAGAGTAGATTTCTTGTCAAATAGCCTCTCATAAGGTGTTAGGTTGCTTATGACTATGCTTGGAAGTCTATTGATTAGGTACACTGCACCTACTACACAGTGCACCCAAAATTTGATTGGTATGTTTTCTTAATATCTGATTGCCCTTGTGACTTCCAGGATATATATGTGTTTCCTTTCAGCAACTCCATTTTATTGAGGTTTATAAGCACATGAGTTTTGATGAATAATCCCTAGATTGCTGAACATGATCTCACATACTGAATTTACAAATTTAGTGTCATTATCTATTTTGATTACTTTGATTAAATTATCAAACTGAGTTATGACTAATGTAATGAACTTCTGTAGCACAGTTGCTCACATCAGACTTTAGTTTCAATAGAAATATCAAAGTGAATCTAGTATAGTCATCCACTACTATTAAGAAGTATTTATTCCCAACAGTTGTAGGTACTTTGTAAGTCCCCCATAGATCAACATGTACTAACTCAAAACAAACAGTAATTTTTGTATTATTGATTGGGAAAGGAATTCTTGTTTGTTTTGCACATGGACATACATTATATTTATCTACTCTTTCAGCTATTATTTTAGTCTTTACATATAGTTATTTCTTGAGTACTGAAGATACATGTCCAAATCTTTTATGCCATAGATATATGTATTCATTGGTCTTGAGTTTAATAATCACTGGTGTTTCTTTTGTTGCTAGTAGAACTTCATCATTGGATCCAACTGGTTTCAAATTTCCACTTAGAATGTATAAACTACTATATTCTCTACTAATCGCTCTCACCTGCTCATTGAAGAGATCCTGAAAAATACAAAAATCGGGAAAAAAGGCTACTGAGCACTTTAGTTCTTTGGTGACCTTAGAGACAGATACTAAATTGTACTTGAACTGCGGAATATGAAACACATTTGTTACTATGAATCTATTAGTGATATTATTGGAACTAGTATGAGCCACATGTGTTATATCTATTAGGTAAGAACACTCTCTTTGGATATTCTGGTTGCACAATGGAAGTTTGATTCAACAGACCTAAACCAGCTACCATGTGATTGGTAGCACTGGTGTCAACTATCCACTCTTGTGGACTAGTGGAGGCTAAACAATAAATGCTAATACCTGCTGCATTAGCTGTAGAAGTAACATAAACATTAACACCTGAAGACTTATTCAATATTTTTAGGATTTTCTCATATTGTTCCTTCGAGAAAGTGCAGTTTGTTATTGGAGGAAACCCTTGTAAATTTAACTGAGTAGTAGGCTCTTGTCCCATATTGTCATTGAACTTCCCTATGTCTGTATTTGCATACATTGGCACTTGATTAGCTGAATTTCCTAAAGCTTGGAATTTATTTGCTTGGGATTTAACATTAGTTGATCCATTGTAACTTGTATTCCTGAAATGGGTATTATTCTCAGTCATCATATTGTAGGGTGCATTTCCAATTCCCCCTTTCTTCCTATTCTTGAATTCAGGAGGATAACCCACAATTGTATGACAATTTTCTTTGCTATGTCCTTTCATTTTGCAGAAATCATATTGGACGCTGTAATTTTTCTTGAACTTTTGATTTCCTCCCCGTCCAGTTCTGGAAAACATAGCCACATCATAATGATTTGCAGACATGGCTGGATTTGCACCCAATAGTCCTGAGGCAGCAGCAACAGATTTTTGTCCTTCATCACTAATGATTAAGCCACAAGCTTGGTTAACAGTTGATGTGGGACTTATCGTCAAGATTTGACTCATATATTGACTGTATGACTCATTCAACCCCATCAAGAATTGAAACAACATTAGTTTCTTTAAATGTACTACAAACTCCCTAGACTTTGCACAGTCACACCCAGGAGCTGGAACAAGAGCTTCAAATTCTTCCCATAAATTTTTGAGTTTTGAGAAATACACAGATACAGAAGTTGTTCCTTGACTTAGTGTAGCAATTTCTTTATGTAATTGAATGGTCTAGATCCATCTACCTTATTAAATCGTTCATGTAAATCATTCCATACAGCCTCTGCACTAGATGCATACATTATACCACCAAGAAGACCATTGGCAACATAATTCATAAGAAGATAGCACAATAACATTCACTCTTTCCGAATGATTCCAAGTACAGTCTGGGAATTTTTCTTTAGAACACGACCAATCAACCAAACCCAATTTGTTCCTACCTAGCAGTACTACCTCATAGAACAATACCATATAGAGTAATTTTCGATACATGTCAATCAAAATGAGATAATCTGAATTCCACTCACATCTGCTGGTGACAAGAATAATGGATGATTGTAGTCGATTCCTGGAGCTTGATTCACATTAAAGCCTTATGTTGTACCTGCTGCATGTGAAGTTTAACTCACATCTGGGGGTGTCAAATCTTCAATCGCTATTGATGACAAAGAGTTTCAAGAATTTACTTGTAGAAGACAACAGTGAAAAATTAGTTTTGCGGAAGAACATATATCTAATACCGAGCTACGAATTCTTGCTCGACTGCTCTGATACCATGAAATTGTTTGAGCAATTACAAAGAAATGCACGAAAGTTTACAGAGATAGAATAAACAAGAAGAGATAGAGGAGGAATAAGATGCTGATCTGTTATTCATCTAAAGTGAGTGCGGTGAGAGTACAAGCCCGTATATATATAATCTATATGGATTAAAACAGGATTAACATTATTTAATATCTTAAATAACTTCTAACTAATTCACTAATTCTAACAGATAGATTGTTGATGACTAAACTATCATTTTTTCCTTGTTATGTAATACCCTTTCTTACAAGAGGGAGGTTTAGCCTAGTCCTAAGCCTTTTTGGAATAGAATGCTTCTTTGACAATAATGCTTCCTATCAGAAAAACTTTATATTTTCATGTCATGAATCAAAGGCCATCGAATAATTAAGGACGAAGAGATTTATATCCATTGCACACATGTGGTGCATGCAAAATGCATATGATTGCTATATTGTCCTCTCGTAGCTACTAGAATTTTTGGAAATCAACTTTGAAGATATTTTTTTTCCTCATATTGGCCGTGACAATTCACAATTGGGCGCACTAGTCACTTTCTTTACGCTAGGAAATCAAAAGAAACGGATGAAAATAGGGTTTTAATTTGGGGGGAAAGTCCTACATTTGCTTATAGATATCTTCTGCCACGAACAAATGCTTACTAGTATTGCCCCATGTGACCTATTCGAAATCAGATTCTAATTTTTGGGACCAGTTCCATGTGCCACTTGCAGTTCTTTCAATTTTCTTACTTCTTCTAAACCCTTTCAAGGTTCCCCTTCCCTACCTTTTTGCCCCCTTCCCCAAAAAAACCCCTTTGGTACATCACGCTCGTGCTATTTTTAAGTTTTATGTAATAGTTATGTTAACTTCTATACTTGCTTGTTTCTTTTCTCCAATGCCCAAAAAATAAATATTCAAACAAGACTTAGCTTCCTGTATGAGTTCACGAATAAAGGATGAGAATTGCAGTAGGCTGATAGCCAGCATAAAATTAACCAATTCATGTTGAATTTTCAAAATATAAAGTCTAAGTATGAGGCCAGGGCAGCCCGTCCATAAAATAAGTAAAGCAACTGCTTTAGGCCCCATATTTGGGGAGGCCCCATATTTGGGGAGGTCCCATTTTTTTTATACCTAATAGGTCATATATAAATTTTAAAAATAAGTTATGTGAAGTAAAAAAGTTTGATTTCTTTATTTAAAAGATAAAGAGATGAAGGATTTGCAACTGCTTTGATTTCTGCCAAGGAAATTGCATTTGAAATTAATATCGAACCCGAATTTCATATGAAACGTGTAATATATAGGAAGAAACAATTTGAGAAGAATGTTAATAATGAAATCTCAAAATCTTTCGAAGAGTCCTTTAGAGGTGATTACTTTTTATACAGACTCCCTCTAGTCCATAATAAATGACTTTTTAACCTTTGTTGTGCCCCTTAAGAATATACTGACTCCTAGAATAAAAATGCATTTTGACTGAATTATCCTTAATTAAAATTTATATGTTGTTAACTTGGCACATTGAGATTCGTAAATAAGGTTAAATTTTGGAAAAATAAAGTTAATTCCTTCGCGGTTATATAAAAAGACACTTATTTGTATCAAAATAAAAGGCAAAAAAATCACTTATTATGGACCGGAGAGAGTAGTAAACAAGGTTATTTTTTCACTTTAAAATAGATTTGAACAATTAGAGGCATATGAAAATATTTTTAGTTTTATATTTAGCGGAAGAAACTGGGATCACTAGTTGATGGAAATTTGAAAATATTATTGCCTTCATCATGAATGCTCCTTAAATCATAATAATCAACCCGATATTGATAGTTTAGATTTATTTTCTGAATTTTAAAATATTAAGAAAAATAGTACAATTAGAAGATAATAATTTAATTGATACACTCAATCAGGTTTGATTATTTTCAAATGCCTATATTACTTATAGAATAATGTTAATAATCCTTTTTACGTTGCTTCAACTGAAAAAAGTGTTTCAAAATTAAAATTTATAAAACCTTACCTAAGATCAACAATGTCTCAAAGATATTAAATGAATTTGCTATATTGTCAATTAAGAAAGACTTTTGAGGAGAAATTGATTATAAAAAAAAAAAATAATAACTTTGCATCTAAAAAGAATTAAAAAAAATAGACTTCAAATAAAAACAAAAATACTTCTTATTAATAAAAAAGTTAAGGCATCTTATAAAGTTTGGTTTTATGTCATAAAATTGGTTGGGGCGCCCCTGAATGAGGCGTAGTTGTTGTATATAATATTTTTCGACAGTTTGACTCAATTAGATAGGCCTCTTCCCCATTTTTAAATAAATATGGAACACTAGCAGAAAGAATGAAAGAAGTGTAGAGAAATATCAAATATCATTGCTCATTACTTGGAAGATATTTTGATACTAATGCAACTCATTTTTATACTGCACTTGTATGTCATTTACTTCAGCCTTTCTGAGCCCCAAGGTATCTATCTCTGCATTCTGCAACTGGCGCAGTAACAAATACATACAAATATAGAAGTGGAAAAAGAACATGCAAAAATCTTTTTCCATTTGAAGAAAAATGCATAATTGAAAATAAAAACTTTGATACAATCACATTCACCCAACCAGAATTACACTATAGGCAGTAGACAAAAGACTCAATATAAACCAAAATTAAAGCAACCCAACCTCAAAAAGAACATTGAAACTCTCACAAGACCAGAAATGGTAAATTCATGAAAATTTCAAAGTACCCTTTTCTTTTTGGAAGGCTGCTGGCTCTATGTTCTGACAAAGCAGAATTAGCGGTGACAAACACACTTGTAATGATAGGGGCTATTCATTGGGTCATTTCCCTCCACTGGGACTTGCTCTGCTCTACACTTGTACTTGCATCCTCTGCATTCATTGTAAGTGCACGTTGGTGCCACTGATCCTATCATCAATCTTCTTGAGTTCTTTTTCACCCATATTTTTGCACCAGGACCCTTTTGCATCAAAAGTACAATTCAATTACACAGTAGAAGAAAAAAAAGAAGCAATAAAACAGAAGGAAAGGGATAAAAGGATGTCTTTTTGCTACCTCATAATGAAAATTTTGATAGGCACTTTGAGAATGAGGAATTATGGCTTGAATTCTTGACCCTGCGGCAATTGCAATGAAAACTTATTAATGGCAAATTCAGGGGTTTATATATTATATATCTAAGTATTCGAATGAGAAACAAACGTATGCAATTACTAGTGAATGTGACGACCTTGCGAAAGTGCAGATGAAGAAAGTAAGATGAAGAGCAAGTAATGGAGGAGTAAGAGTAGTCTAATTCTGGCCATTGTGGACACAAAAGGGGGATAAGTTTTTGTATTGTGAGGGACAAACAAAATGGCAGTCAAATACTAATGAAAAGATATGATAGGAAGAAAAAGGGGAAGGATGATAAAAAAGATTGTGGCTGAATTACGACCATAAGAGATAGACTGGCTACATATTCAGTACTGTCAAGTGTGAAGAGAATAACCAATTGAGGTCCCCAACTGACAAAATTCCCAACTCTAAAACACAAATTAGTTGTAAAAAAAGAGAGAAACGATATTCATGTTTTATGCACACAGTAATATCATCCTTTAAATTGAAGTTGCAATTTTAGCTTACATCAATATTGAATGTGTTTTTCTTTTTTCAAAATTAAATGTTGGGGGGCAATGAGTCTATTTTTGTCATGCTAGTTTTAGTTGGGATATGCCAATTAGTCAGAACTAAGTTTTAGTCATTCTAGTATGTTTATTTTAGGTATAACAAATGCTAGAAATTTTTTAGCCATATTTCAGTAAAAAAGTCGAGAACTTTTAGTGCTAGAACAATTATTTTTTTCTATAATATTGATTGAAAAGGGATTATGGAGTGACATTGATAGTGAGAATTCATATAGTAAGCCGTAATTTACTACTCCCTCCGATGTACAATAAGTGATCAATTTGCTTTTGGTAGGCCCATTAAAAAAATACAAAATTCTATACAAAAATACCTAGTATGATTAAACTACCCTTAATTAAATATTTAATGTGAGGAGTAAGAAAACTTTTTAGGGATATGTACATAAGGGTAATTTTGTAAAAAAAAATTGAATTCTTTCTTGATTATATAAATTGACACTTATTTTAAATCAAAATAAAAAAGTAAATTGGTCATTTATTGTGGACCGGAGGGAATAACTATTTAGGTGTAATTAATTCTTATTATTGTTGTTGATGTTGTTTAGCATTGTCCTCATTGTCAATGAGTGTATATATATATATATATATATATATATATATATATATATATATCTCTTCTCTTCTTCTCTTCCTTCCAATTCTCCTTTCTCCAATTCCTCCCTCTCTCTCTCAATGAATTAAAAAAAGAAAATATTAATAAATAATTATCATCTCAATCTTATACTTATAGTTGGACTTTAAGTTTACTATTTAGTTTCAGAAAAATATCAGCTATGTTTATTTATAAATAATTTATTACAAAAATTGCTTAATTCATAAAATATTATTAATAGTAGCAAAATATTATCAATATTAGCCAATTAGCTATTTATAGTAAAAAAAGGTCAAGTTTTTGCTTTCTTTTGAGTGAGTGTTATTAGAATAGATTGGGTACATTTTAAGGAGCTTGAATCTCAATTTTGAGATAATTTGGTGAAATTTTGAGGTGGTTAGAATTAAGAATTCGAAGTAGAAGATGAACATGAAAAAGATAAAAAGTGTATCACACTGCATATCACTTGTGTATCACATATATATCATATTTGTATCAAATATGTATCACATGTATATCCGTATATACTTGCGTGGGAGATACATGCATGATACATGTTTGATACATGTGTCGCAGAAGAATTTTTTTCAACTCGATTCTAACTACGAATTTTGATACCGAATCAGTCCAAACACCTCCAATCTTTCTCAAATTTTGTATATTGATTCATCTATGTATGTTCAATGAATATCAACCATACCCATTGAAAAAAGTCCCTTTTTTCTTAGTTTTTTCTTGTATATATATATATATATATTTTAATATTTTATCACCTTATTTGCTACCTCATCCATGAAATTTACTTTCGGTCTTGCACCTAGTTTTGCTAATTACGTTTAAAAATATAAAAGGAGATCTTTGTGTGTGATTCTTGGAGAGAAAGAATCTTGTTTCTTTGGATTTCAATTTTATATGTATTTGACTAGTTTTGGTAAATCTATAATTAATAGCCAGAGAGATTGATAAATTGAGACTTTTTTGGTACATTTACGTAAGATTCCTTTTACATTCTCTAAAAAGAATAACGAAAACGACTTTTTTTTGGTATGTCTCAAAAGTGTCAAGATTTAGGGTTTGGTGTTGGCTCCACAAGGTAGCAGAAGGTCTCACCCACCAACAAAAAGCATTACGGACTCTCTTCCAAGCATAGGAAATCGTTTATTCTATCTAATTAATGAAGCCTAGAAGGGTCTAGAAATTATGAAACACATGTTGAAAGCTAACAGAATCTCTAGTTAGCTGTTCTACTTGTGGTCACTGGAAACTGCGGGCATAATTCCCAGTTTACTGCTGATATTAGTAAACATTCATCAACTGTTCCGATTGCGAATAAAGAAGTCCACTCTTCGGAAATGAAAATTTTTAGGAATATTTGATAGTAATTATTTTGCACAACGTGCAACATGGGCAGATTTTGTAATTTTCTTCATTTTAACCTTCATAACACTCACTGAAGTTTAGGATTATTATCACATATAAGATAGGGAAAATGACCAAGTTTGATCTTATACGGTTCGAAATTTATAAACTCTGCCATTTATTAGATTTATCATGACATAATTTTATAAACCCCTTCCAGTAGGGAAAATTCTCGTTTTTATCCTTCACCTTCACCCCCTATTGGGGCTTTAACAATTTAAAATCATAGTCAGAAGTTAATTGTAAAATTTGGCTTCTTTTTTTTTTTCGCGAAGAATTTCGATACAAGGAGTTATCTATCCATTTCATTTTAGAACTCTATTAATAGTAATGAAAAATATAAGATAATTTGCTAACGACAGGGATATAAATGAGTAAATACTTATCCGCAACGGGTGTTTACACCTAATTATATTAAGTATCATTGTTACTTGATTTAGTGAGATGAGAATGCATATATTTCACCATGATTAAGTCGCTGAAGACCATGTGCAAGACATATGCCATGCATCTATTTGTTTGGTGTAAACATCCGACGTGAATAAGTTTTTACCATATAATGAACCAAAAGTCTAATTGAATAGCTATATCAAATAGCACAAGGACAAATTGGACATTTTCCTAATAAGAAAATGGGTGCACCTTTTCTAAACCCTCAACCCCTAGATTTTGTTTTGTTTTGTTTATTCAATGGTTTAACTAGCTTAACATTGCCATATTCACCGAATTGTAATATTTCATTCGCGGACCCACACCATTTAACTTCTGGCGTGGAGAATGGAATTACCACTATCAGTTACAGCAGGTAGAATTAAGAAAGAAAGAGAAGGGAAAATGTAAATGTAAATAGAAGTGGAAGTAGCAGCCTAGCTTTATAGTCATGTAAGTAAGGTCGTGCTAACAAAAACCCAACCTCGCAACTGACAAGCGTGGCAAACTGGCAAGGCCAAGGCGTGCATATTAAACTATGCCCACATACTATTTGTAGAAATAGCCAAAACAGGCATATCTGTCGCTACTCGCTGCTCTTTTTTCAATTATGGACACACACAGCGTATGATGTTGACGGCGAAATGCTATGCTAAGGCTTGCTCGATAGCTCCACATCATGTGAAGTGTGAACGCCATTGGCATCTCAAATTGAATTGGTGGTGTAATTAAGAGGAGTGTCTTTATCTACGTACATGTATGGGTCAAAATCCGACTAAGGTCAACGAATGTGAACAAACGAGTGTAGAAGTTATGGCCGAGGTCGAACATGGCTCAATAGCGAGGAGTCGCCAAGCGAGATATCAAGACCGAGATCGAACATAGAAGTATAGGAGTAACAACTAGGATAATCTTGGAATTACCAAAAAGAATATTCCATCGAATATTCCCCTGGCTGTACTTTTTAGGGTTTCTTAGGAATATTTCATATAAATAGTAAGAGATAGGGAGCAAAAAAGAGGAGGATTCATTTTTCTGATAAGAACACTTGTAAGAAGTTGACTCTTGAAAGACAATACAAAAAGCTTCCCTTTCAACAGTGATTGATTTTTGTTGTTTATTTTACTTTTCCACTCACACGATCCAAGAACACTTTATCCATTTTCATAGTTAGTTATCTGATCACGCTCAATTATGTCTAATAAAAGACTAAACGGGTGTTGCAAATATAATCTGGGGTATTATGCCCAGAGTCG
>ML341437.1:0-25099 GCA_005239505.1 Nicotiana paniculata | reverse complement strand
GGTTGTCTATCTCTAACTCGTGCATTGTTCCAATTTTCAGTAAATGGCACCCAAGAAGAGATCCCAACTCGGTCCAGAGGCCAATGCCACCCCAGGAGTGGCCGTGAATTCTTTATTTGATGGTGCGGGTGAGAATGATTCCCCGACCCTGAATCTGCCTAACTCTTCCATCCCAGGCCAGGATATTCCTATTCCTGCTCCAGCGGAGGGTGCTACATTCCCTCCCGCTGATGTTCCTGATCCTTATTCAGTCCCAGCTTCCGGTCCCGGTATCTCTGATGGGGACCTCAGGGGAGCTATTCAGATGTTGACTCAGCTAGTGGCCTCCCAGGACCAAATATCACATGCTGCCTGCATCCTCTAGCGAGCAAGGGGATTCTTCAGGTTCCAGGGTCAACCAGTTTCTACAGTTAGCCCCTCCAGAGTTCACATGCACCGACCTAGAGGTTGATCCTCAGGAGTTCATTGATGAGATGTGCAAAACCCTCCGAGTTATGAGGGCTACTGAGATATAGGGGGTTGAGTAGGCTTCCTATCATCTGAAGGGAGCGGCATATTCGTGGTTTGAAATGTGGGAGAGTTCCCGTGGAGAGGGGATCCCTCCGGCGAGGTGGGGGGAGTTTGTGGATTCCTTTATGGATCATTTGTTGCCTGCTGAGATTATGGCAGCCCGTGCTACAGAGTTTGAGGCCCTCAAGCAGGGCAACATGATTGTGTGGGAGTACCATATGGAGTTCGTGCGCTTGTCCAAATATGATGTTCACATGGTGTCTACTATGGAGGCTAAGGTTCGTCAGTTTGTTCAGGGCCTGGGTCCCTTGGTTATTAATGAAGCTGCTACAGCTGCTCTGCATTCAGATATGAACTACGGAAAGATTGTGGGATTTTCCCAGGCTACGGAGGCTCGGAAATTAAAGATAAGAATGGAGAGGGAGAGTAGTAGTAGGACCCGGTCAGCGGGCAACCCTGGGAGTTCAGTTGGAGGAGGGAGATCAGCCATTGGAAGAGGGTCATCAGGGACATCTTAGTTCTATGCTCAGCCCTCAGCCAGTGCGCCGACATCAAGGCACAATATCAGCAGGAAGGTTGCGTTGGACCAGGTTCAGACAGCAGGAGGTTCCATCAGTCGGGTCTTTCAGGTGGGAGGTTCCAGCAGCAGCGGAGGGCCCCATGCCCTAATTGTGGGAGGGGAATAATGTTGTCCCAAGAGGTAGATTTATTTCCTACCTTAAAGCCTCAAAGATGATCAGAAAAGGGTGCATCTACCATTTGGTCGGGTTGTGGACACCACTTCAGAGGTGCCTGCTCCCGAATATGTGCCTGTTGTGAATGAATTTCTTGAAGTATTTTTGAACGAGCTTCCTGGGATTCCCCCAGATAGAGAGATCGATTTCGGGATGGATGTATTGCCAGATACGCAGCCAATATCTATTCCACCTTACCAAATGGCGCCAGAAGAATTGAGAGAGTTAAAAGAGCAATTGAAAGATCTATTAGAAAAGGGTTTCATACGGCTAAGTGTGTTGTCTTGGGGCGCACTTGTTCTTTTTGTCAAAAAGAAAGACGGATCGCTTCGGATGTGAATTGATTAGCGGTAGCTCAACAAGGTCAGCATCAAAAACAAATATCCATTGCCTCGGATAGATGATTTGTTCGACCAGTTGCAAGGTGCTAGGTTCTTCTCAAAGATTGATTTGCGGTCCGGGTATCACCAGTTGAAGATCAGGGAGCAAGATATTCCTAAGATTGCCTTCAGGACTCGATATGGGCACTTCAAATTTCTGGTAATGTCTTTTGGGATAACCAATTCCTCAGCAGCTTTTATGGATCTTATGAATCGGGTTTTCAAACCGCTTCTTGACTCCTTTGTGTTGTTTTCATTGACGATATCTTTATTTATTCGCGAAGTCAGGAAGATCATGCTACTCATCTCAGGGTAGTTCTGCAGACTCTTCATCAGCACCATTTGTATGCAAACTTTTCAAAATGTGAATTTTGGCGAGAATCAGTCACCTTTTTGGGCGATGTTGTTTCCCGGGAAGGGATTCGGGTTGATCACCAAAAGACTGCAGCGGTAAAGGATTGACATAGGCCAACGACCCCAACAGAGATTTGCAGTTTCTTGGGTCTAGATGGGTATTATCGAAGATTTGTTGAGGGATTCTCTACCCTCGCCTCCCCATTGACTAAGCTGACAATAAAAGCGATTAAGTTTCAGTGGTCCGATGCTTGCGAAAAGAGTTTTCAAGAATTGAAGTCAAGATTTACTTCGGCGCCAGTGTTGACCTTGCCAGAAGGTTCAAAAGGTTTTGTGGTGTATTTTGATGCTTCAAGGGTTGGTTTGGGATGTGTGTTGATGCAATGTGGTAAGGTAATAGCGTATGCTTTAAGACAGCTCAAGAATCACGAGAAGAATTATTCAACGCATGATTTGGAGCTCATGGAAGTTATGTTTACATTGAAGATCTAGCGGCATTAGCTTTATAGGGTCCATGTGGACATGTTCACAGACCACAAGAGTCTTCAGTATTTATTCAAACAAAAGGAGTTGAACTTAGGGCAGCGGAGGTGGTTAGAATTGCTCAAGGATTATGATATGAATATTTTTCCAGGAAAGGCCAATGTGGTAGCCGACGCTCTTAGTCAGAAATCCATGGGTAGCTTGGTTCATTTGGAAGCAGGTCAGAGGCTTTTGGCTCGGGAGGTTTATCAGTTGTCCAGTCTGGGGGTATGTCTTTCGGCCTCAGATAAAGGGAATGTCGTGGTGCGTGACGGAGTGGAGTCTTCGCTTGTAGTGGAAGTCAAGGGAAAGAAATTCAGGGATCCAACTTTGGCGCAGTTGAGAGAAGCAATTCTGAATCACAAGACTACAACATTTTCATTCGACAATGATGACGGTGTTTTGCAGTGCCAAAGGAGGCTATATGTTCCGGACGTGGATGATCTTTGGGAAAGGGTAATAGCAGAGGATCACAATTCTAGGTATTCAGTACACCCAAGTTCTACGAAGATGTATCATGATCTCAAAGAGATTTATTGATGGAATAGTATGAAGAGAGGTGTGGAGGACTTTGTGGCTAGGTGTCCAAATTGTCAGCAAGTAAAGGCTGAGCATCAGAGGCTCGGTGGATTGACGCAGCTCATGGAAATACCAATATGGAAATGGGAGATGTCATTAGTGCACCCAGTGTTTTATGTGTCCATGTTGAAGAAGGTGATTGGGGATCCATCCGCCATTGTGTCGGTTGAGACGATTAAAATTAACGAAGGATTGTCATATGAAGAGGTTCCAATTGCTATTATTGATAGGCAAGTCCGTAGATTGAGGAACAAAGAGATTGCTTCTGTTAAAGTGTTATGGCGAAGCCAACAAGTCGAATAAGCCACGTGGGAAGCGGAAAATGAAATGAGAGAGAAATATCCTCACTTGTTTGAATAAGTCCGGTAGTCGTTTTGAAAGTTGTCATTCCTAAGCAATTATATATTGTGTTAAATTTTGTGAAAGAACACTCCACTCCCCTAATTACCCTACTATTGTGAGTTCCCAAAATTTGTGCCATAAATGTATATGTTGTTGTGATTAGCTGAATTATGTGCAACTCATTGTGATAGTTAAATGATATGCAAGTTTGTAGAGTTAATCGAACTATGTGAGGCTTGTGGAAGTAATTGAATTATATGTAGCTTGTTGAAATGACTGGATTATGTGCAAGTTGATAGAGTAACTAAAAATGTGTAGAATGGGTTAAAATGAGTTTCGGGGGCTCTGACAGGTAGATAGGCCTAATTACAATGGAAACTCTGGCGAAATTTTCAGGAAATATCAGAGTTAGTAAAAATTCGGGGGTTGGCATGTTTTGTGTTCTCTTAGCTAAGTGATTCCCCGATCCTCATTCGAGGATGAATGATTTTAAGTGGGGGAGAATGTAAAGACCCGCAAAATTTCATGGCTATAAAATAATGCCCAAATAGGTCTGCGTGTTGTTATAACTGTAGAAATTCTTAAAACAGACCCTTTTTGAGTAAAAAGTACCCCAGGACTTAAAAGATATAATTTTCCAGATTTGCGCAAGTCCGCCGTCCACTATGCGATCGCAGATCAGGTATGCGGACCGCATAGTGGTTCCATACTTGGACAGTTTGCTGTCCATTTTGAGGATAGCTATGCGGCCTAGAATGCGATTGCATTTCGCGAATGCGGCCCGCATAGTTGTCGCATTCTTGCACCTTGACTTTTGCGGAGGGAGTTATGCGACGCACTATGCGATCGCATAACAGGTATGCGGACCGCATAATAGTCGCATACCTGGGCAGTTTGCTTTTATTTTTGGCCCATTTGAGGGCCATTTATGTGATAGGAATCCGGACCGCATAGCAGGAATGCGATCGCATTCCTAACCGCATTTCTGTTTCGGGACTGTTAAAAGTTTTAATTTTATAACCGACCCCCAGTTCATTAAAACACTTACCCCCTTCCATTTTAAAGATTTTCTGAACAAAATAGAGAGAGGGAATAGAGAGTTCTATAGAGAGAAAGTCTCAACTTCATCAAAGTGATCCTTCTTCATCATTAAAGCTTGGAACTAAGCAAGTAGGACACCATTTTATTCACCATAAAAGGTAAGCTTCTACCCTATCAACCTTAATTTCCATATTTTTGGTAAAATGAAACATGGTTAGGTGAGTTCATGAAGATGGGGTTGGGATTTTGCATGCATGTAACCCACTAGTCATAGTCTAGTAATGGGAAATGGGTTCGGGTGATTATTCACAATAAAGGGGTTAGTAATCTAAGGGGGGTCACACAACGTTCGATAAAATGCCTAAATGAGTTCGATTTATGTTTATGGTTCCTAAGTTCTAAGTGAAATATGTCACATTGTGTGAATAGATTGACGATGCTAGGCGGTCCGGTGATTTGTGATAAAAAAAACTAAAGGCGAAATTCTAACTCGAGGTATGTATTGCTAACTTTAATCTTTGTAGAGTCATATTGTTGGTGTCCGAGCCCTCGATGTGAAATTCTTGCTTGAGCATATGGGAATTGATTGCCCTGCTGTTTCGAGGTGTAAGACTTTGTTCTTTGAATTTCTTAGTCGATTAGCATGTTATATGAGCTTGCAAAAAGGTGATTCTTTGTTCTTATTCTATCATGTGCAAAGCTCGTTAAATGTTGAATATATCGTTATGAGAGGATGTGCTGCAAAATGAATCAAAGTGTTGAATATATCTAAGTGCTAAATGATGTGTAGTAAATAATGGAAAGGAAACGGGGATAAACTAATTGAGCTATATGTTGATGGCTTACCGTATATGACTCACTGTTTGATAAAGATTTCTATGGCCTTGATTTCATATGGTTACTTGGTGGTTACGAATGAATATCCTTGATAATGAGAATCTTTGTGATTGAATTGTTGGTTGATGTTGCTATAAATTACATTGTCGAACGTATCAAAGTGCTAAAGGCTGTGTAGCAAATAATGAAAGTAAATATGGACTGATTTTATTGAGTCAAATGATTGTGGAAACACCATATATGAATTACTAATGGATAAGGATCATTGTGCCTTGATTTCACATAGTTATTGGTTGATATGAACTTATGTTCTTCATGATGAAGATCCTTGTGATATAATTGTTGGTGATTGCTGCTGTGAAATGTGATTGTACGGTCAGATCGGGTTGCACGCCGCAAAAGAATTGTAAGGTGGGATCAGGTTGCACGCCGCTACAGAATTGTACTGTGGGATCGGGTTTCACGCCGCAATAGAAGTAATAAGGGTGTAATGTGATTGTGAGATGGGATTCTATGTATCCTCATTTGTGATTCTATGTATCCCTGTGCAATATTTGTTTGGGTTTCTTTAACTGCCTCTTATATGTGTATTGTTTGATTTACATAGAGTAAAGTTTGTCTATACATGCTAGTACTATTCAATGGTACTAACGTCCCTTTTTGCCGGGGTCGCTACATCTTTTATGTGGATGTAGGTGGTTTTATAGTAGGTATCTCGATCCGTCGTTAGTGGTGCCTCCTCTGCATCTCTTCAGCAGTCCTGGTGAGTCCCATTTCCTCTCGGGGCCGTTTGAGGACCATATCATTCTCTTTTGCTTATGTTGTAAAAGGTATAGTCGGGACCTTGTTACCGGCAAGTCTATGTAAACTCATAGTACTCTTAGAGGCTCCGTAGACACTGTGTGGGTTGTATGTATTTTGGGTCGTAGTTGTAATTATTCATAATCTTGGTTCTATGTCAGAAATGTTGTGCTTAGTTTGTATATTTTGGGATTATCAAATATTGAAGTTTTAAAAGAGGTAAATGGAAATTTGGTTGTAAATTCATTATAAATTTGTATATTGTGCATGGGGTAACACATTGGGTAGGAAAGGCAATCCAGTTCTGCTTGACCGGAATTATTCGGTTAGGTGTCGGTCTCATCCCTCGGTTTTGGGGAGTGAAAATCAGTTAGCCTAGTTTGTACAATGCTCACCCAATTCCGTCATAATAGAGTTCTTATCGTTCCCCATCTGCTCATGGTTCCTCAGGAAGTTATTCGGATTTTCAGGGTCGACAACATCGTCAAAGGAGGGGGTTTTTAGTGTGGAGACTTGAGTCATCTCAAGAGGGATTGCCCTAGACTTTTGAGTAGGGTTCCACAACAGAGCTCGTAGCCTATGATTTCAGCGCCAGCAGCTATACCACATGTACAGCCAGCTAGTGGTGGGGCTCGGTCAGTCAGGCGGTGGTCAAACCCATTGCTATTTATTTCCCCAGGTCAGAGGTAGTTTCTTTCGATGTCGTGATACAGGTATTGTTTCAATGTGCCACAGGGATAATTCAGTGTTATTTGACCCTGATCCCACTTATTCATGTGTATCATCATACTTTTCTCATTATTTGGATATGCCTCGTGATTCTTTAGATATGCTTGTTCATATATCCACACTGATGGGTGATTCTATTATGGTGGACCGTGTATATCGATCATGTGTGGTGACAATTGGGGATTATGAGAGTAGAGCTGATTTTTTATTGGTCGACATGGTAGTTTTTGATGTGATTCTGGGAATAGATTGGTTGTCTCCATATCACACTATTCTTGATTGTCACGCTAAGACTGTGACATTGGCTATGTCTTGATTGCCGAGGTTGGAGTGGGGAGGCTCTCTGGATCATGTTCCTAGTAAAGTGACTTCATATTTGAAGGCTTAATAGATGGTTGAGAAGGCCTATTTGGAATATTTGGCCTCTTGGAGGGATGTTAGTGTTGATACTCCAAACGATGAGTCAGTCCCAATAGTGAGGGAGTTCCTATATGTGTTTACTGTAGACCTATCGGATATGCCACCAGATAGGGATATTGATATTGGTATTGATTTGGTGTCGGTCACTCAAGTTATCTCTATTCCACTATATCACATGGCACTAGTAGAGTTGAAGGAGTTAAATGAGAAGTTACAGGATTTGCATCATAAGGGTTTCATTAGGCCTAGTGTATCACCTTTGGATGAACTAGTATTGTTTGGGAAGAAGAAAGATGATTCTATGAGGATGTGCATTCTCCAAGGCCTAGTGTGTCATCCCTATCTTGCTTCCTTCATCACAGTTTTCATTGATGATATATTGTTGTATTCTCATAGCTGAGAGGATCATGAAAAACTTTTGAGGTTCGTGCTTCAGACGTTGAGGGAGAAGAAACTATATGATGAATTCCCCAAGAGCAAGTTTTGGTTAAATTTGTGGCATTCTTGGGCCACGTGGTGTCGAGTGAGGGGATTAAGGTGGATCCGAAGAAGATTGAAGCAGTCAAAGTTGGATCACACCGTCTTCTGCTACTGAAATCCAAAGTTTCCTTGGGTTGGCTAGGTATTACCACCGCTCTGTGGAGGGTTTAGAAGCCCCATTGACTAGGTTGATGCAAAAGAGTTCCCAATTCAGGGGGTCTTATGAGTGTGAGGAGAGCTTTTAGAAGCTCAAGAATTCCTTGACTGTAGCTCCAGTTCTGGTATTTCCTTCGGGATCGAGTTCTTATACAGTCTATTATGATACTTCACGTATTGGAATTAGATGTATGTTGATACAGAAGGGTAGAGTTATTGCTTATGCTTCTCGTCAGTTAAATCCCCATGAGAAGAACTACCCAGTACATGATTTTGAGATAAAAGCATCCATTATTCACATGCTTAAGATTTGGAGGCATTATCTTCATGGCGTGTCTTACGAAGTGTTCACTGATCACAGGAGTCTGCAGCACTTATTCAAGCAAAAAGAGTTGAACTTGAGGCAACGGAGGTGGTTAGAGATACTAAAGGACTATGATATCACCATTCTTTATCACCTGAGGAAGGTCAATGTGGTGGTCTATGCTTTGGGTAATAAGGCTCAAAGCATGGGGAGTCTTGTTGATATTCCAATTTGGGAGAGACAGTTAGCATTGGATGTTCAGGCTTTGGCCAATCAGTTCGTGAGGTTGGATATTTGAAGTCCGGCAGGGTTCTCGCTTGTGTTTTGTCACGATCGTCCTTGTTTGAGTGCATCAAGGCGTGTCAGTATGATGATCCCCACTTTCTTGTCTTGAGGGATACGGTGCAACATGATGATGCTAAGGAGGTTAATATTGGTGATGATGGGGTATTGAGGATACAAGGTCGGATCTATGTTCCAAATGTAGATGGGTTGCGAGAGTTGATTCTTGAATAGGCTCATAGTTTGCGGTATTTCATTCATCTAGAGGCTGCAAATATGAATCATGATTTGAGGCAGCATTATTGGTGGCGGAGGATGAAGAAGGATATTGTTGAGTATGTTACTCGATTTTGAACTCTCGGCAGGTGAAGCACGAGCATCAGAGACCTGGTGAATTGCTTCAGTGGCTTGATATTCCAGAGTGGAATTGGGAGTGTATCGCTATAGATTTTATAGTTGGATTTCCAAGAACCTTGAGGACATTCGATGTAGTATGGGTCAGTTTTGAAAGAATAACCAAGTCTACACACTTCATTTGAGTCATGACTACCTATTCTTCAGAGCAACTGGCTCAGATTTATATTCGAGAGATTTTTCACCATCATCGTGTACCCGTGTATATTATCTCTGATCAAAGCATGCAGTTTACATTGAATTTTTGGAGAGAAGTGTAGCATGAGTTGGTCACACAGGTCGAGCTGAGTACGACATTTCATCCCCAGATGGACAGGCAATCCGAGCGCATTATCTAGATCTTGTAGGGCATATTACATGCATGTGTTATTAATTTTGGAGGATCATGGGATCAGTTACTACTTCTAGCAAAGTTTGCCCACAACAATTTTTATTAGTTGATTATACAGATGGCTCCTAATGAGGCCTTATTTAGGAATCGGTCTGGCTCTTCGGCTTGTTAGTATGAGCCTGGGGAGGCTAGGTTTTTAGGAATTGATTTGGTTTGTGATGCTTTGGAGAAGGTAAAGTTAATTCAGGAGCAACTTCGTGCAGTGCAATCCAGGCAGAAGAGTTATGCTAACAGGAAGGCTCGTGATGTTGCATATATGGTGAGTGAGAAGGTTCTACATAGAGTTTCAACCATGAAGGGTGTGATGAGGTTCGGGAAGAAGGGCATGTTTATCCCTAGGTATAATTGTCCTTTTCAGGTGATTGAAAAGGTCGGAGAGGTGGCCTACAGACTTGCCTTATAACCTAGTCTATCGAGAGCTCACCCAGTATTTCATGTTTCCATGCTTTGAAAGTACCACGGTAATTCCTCACATGTTTTGGACTTTAGCTCGGTGCAGTTGGATGAGGATTTAACTTATGATGTGGAGCCGGTAGCCATTTTAGATCGGCAAGTTCCAAAGTTGAGGTCGAAGAGTATAACATCAGTGAAGGTTAATTGGAGAGGTCAGTCGGTCGAGGAGGATACTTGGAAGACTGAGCAGGAGACACAAAGTAGATATCCTCACCTTTTTGAGACTCCAGGTATGAATCTAGACTTGTTTGAGGATGAATGATTGTTTAAGAGAGGGAGAATATAACGACCCGGCCGATCATTATAAGTACTTTAGCCTTGTTTCCCCTATTTGATGCTTTACATATGTGCATTTGTGGTTACTTGACTTCCCGTGATGGTTCGTTTAGTTTCGGAGATATTATGGAGTGAACTGGGAAACTTAGTCCCAAGGTTAGAAGGTTAAGTTTTAAGAGTTGACCGGAATTTGACTTTTATGTAGACGGCTCTGGAATGGAGTTTTGATGGTTCCAATAGCTTTGTATGGTGATTTTGAACTTAAGACTATGTCCGGATCTAGATTTGGAGGTCCGTAGGTTGGTTTGGTGAATTAAAGAGAAGAAATTGGGGATTTTAGTATATAAAATTCTAAAACATAAAATGAAGATTTGAGATTCGATTTGAGATCGTACTTGGATGAAACACATATATTTGGACTCATATCGGAATTAGGTGTTCGGAATTTGTGAGTTTGATTGGGTTCTCAGGTGTGGGCCTAGGGTTGACTTTTTGGGTTGACTTTTGATTTTGGTTAAAGATCATAGATTTACCATTTGGAATCATATCCCATGACTTTTATTGATGATATTAAATTATTTCTGCTATATTTGAGTCGTTCAGAGGTTGATTTATGAGAGAAGGGCTTCTTATTGTACTGATTTACTTTGTTGAGTTAAGTATCTTTCCTAACTTGATTGAGGCACTAATTGCCTGAGTTATTTGTAATAGCTACGTGCTATGGGTGGGATAATGTGTGGGGTTGAGCCCATGTGCATGCATCGAGGTATTTATTCATGCCCAGGGTAGTGCTTAGGATATGATATGCCTTGATTTGATCGCCAAGCTTCACGCTGTAATGTCCCTCCTATATGTACCTCTTTGTGAGTTATTTGTACTATGTTTGAGGTTACATGGAGGTTAATCTCCTTATTGAACCTGATAATTGCTATTTTTGTGATGTATTTGCCTGATTGGGCTATGATAGTACACTAGGCACTTGCATAAACCATAGCATGTCATTTTTACCAGTCCTTGTATAAATTCTTTCTGTGTGATATGATCTGGACTGGTAGCTTGTGACCACGTCGGGCAGATTGTGATAGCAGCACGTGTGTTATCCGTGTGATTGATATTAATGTTTCACATGAGTTGTCTGTGTAGCACGTGATTTGTGCATTCGGATCTGAGATATTGATATTATTAGCACATGAGTTGTATGTGCAGCACGTGAGTTGTTCATGCAGTGTGTGTATATGGATCCATCCCCCTAGGTTCACCCTCCCATGTTCCTTCTTGATGGTGTACACGTGGTTATTGAGGAAAATTAATCAGTGGATGTGGTACAGTTATGAAAATTGTGAGGAAAAGCTAGGCAGTGTTCGATTTGGTTATTGCATTATATGTTTACATGCAATTTCCTTAGTTATTTACTGATTTATTTTCATACCATCTTTATATGTTGAATTGTAGACTGAGCAGAGTACGTCAAGTCATTATGTGCACCAAGGTGGTTCTTTCTATGATTTATGAATTCTTCCTATTATTTTCCTGTACTTGTTTGATCAATAAACTGAATTGGTGATTAGCGAGTATCATTTATAACTCTTGCTTATTACCTCGCCGAGTTATTTACAATACTTGTTGAGTACATGGATCAGTTGTACTCAAACTAATATTTTTACTTAATTATGCAGATCTTTGTGTTGGACCGAGCCACCAGTAGCGGAGATTTGCTTACTAAATTATCTGAGAGACGAGGTAGAGCCATACTTCGACCGCAATCTTGGCACCTATTTTTATTTTGCACTATTGTCTTTTAATCAAATAGTATTGTCATTGGCATTCCAGACTTGTATTTCAATTTTTAGACCTCATGACTCTGTATTTACCAGTTTTGGAGGAATTATTTTGTATTGACGTTGTTGTTTATGTTAATTTGCCTTATACTTGTACTATTTTTGTCAATTCAACATTTATATTTCGTTTTCATTATGTTTGGCTTGTCAAGCAAGTGATTTAGGTGTCATCACGACTGGTTAGTGGTTTTGGAGTCGTGACACCGTTGCCGGGGATTGATGACCTATTTGACCAACTTCAGGGTGCCAAGGTGTTTTCCGAGATTGATTTGAGGCTAGACTACCATCAAGTGAAAATTATTGCATCGGATTTCACTAGGAGAGCTTTCCAGACTCGTTATGGTCATTTGACTTCTTTGTGATGTCATTTGGCTTGAGTTCTAGTTAGACTCGGCTGCATTTTTAGGCCATGTTGTATCTTCCGAAGGTATCAAGGTGGATCCTAAGAATATTTAGGGAGTGTGGAACAAGCCTAGACCTACTTCAAGCTTTTTGGTTTTGGCGGGTTATTATCACCGGTTCATGGAGGGATTTTCATCAATCTCAGCCTCATTGACCAAGTTGACCAAGAAGGGTGCTCTTTTATGATGGCCCGATGAGTGTGAAGCAAGCTTTCAGAAGATAAAGGTTGCATTTTCTATAGCCCCAGTGTTGCCTACAGGTTCGGGATCCTACTCTCTGTATAGTGATACATCACGTATTGGACTTGGCGTGGTATTGATGTAGGGCGGTAGGCTGATTTCCTATGCGTCTCGTCAATTGAAGGTTCATGATAAGAATTACCATGTGCATGACTTGGAGTTGGCATCCATTGTTCACGCGCAGAAGATTTGGAGGTGTTATTTATACGGTGTTCCATGTGAGGTTTATACCGACCATCAGAGTCTCTAGCATCTGTTCAAGCTGAAAGACCTTTATTTGTGGAAGCGGAGATGGTTAGAGTAATTGAAATACTATGATATCACCATACTATATCATTCGAGAAAGGCCAATGTAGTGGACGTGAATTGAGTAGGAAGGCAAAGAGCATGGCCAGTTTGGCATATTTACCGGCAGTGGAAAGGCTACTAGTCATGGATGTTCAGGCTTTGGCCAATCGGTTCCTGAGGTTGGATGTTTCAGAGCCTAGTGAGGTTCTCACTTGTATTGTGGCACAATCACAATTGTTGGAGTGTATTAAGTCTCACCAGTTTTATGATCCTCACTTATTGGTGTTGAAATACACGGTGCAGCGGGGTGGTTCCAAAGAGGTTGTGATTAGAGATGATGGTTTATACGACTTCAATTCTAAATTTTTGTTTCAAATATCGATAGGTAAAGAGATCTGATCCTTGAGGAGGCTCATAGTATGCGTTATTACTTTCACCCATGTGTCACGAAGATGTACCATGACTATAAACAACACTATTTGTGACAGAAGATGAAGATAGATATAGTCAGACATGTCTCTCGGTGTTTGAATTGTAACAGGTAAAGTACGAGCATCAGAAAGCGGGTGGGTTAACTCAGAGATTGAATATACCGGAGTGGAAGTGGGGGCGCATCACTATAGATTTTGTGGTAGGCTTACCACGAACCTTGAGGAAATATGACAAAGTTTTGGTTATTGTGGACCAGTTGACAAAGTCTGCACACTTCATTTAGGTGATGACGTCCGATTCTTCAGAGCGGTTGGCTCAGATTTACATTTAGGATATTATCCGCCTACACGCCATGCCCATTTCTCACATTTCAAACTTGGGCACTCAGTTCACATTGTATTTTTTGAGAGTCGTGCAGTATGAGTTGGGCACATGGTTCGAGTTGAGTACCGCGTTTCATCCTTAGATGGATGGACAGTCCAAACGTAGTATTTAAATTTTAGAGGACATGTTATGAGCATGCTCTACGAATTTCGGAGGCCAGTGGGACCACTTTTTACCTATAGCGTAGTTCGCTTACAACAACATCTATCAGTTGAGCATCTATATGGCTCTGTACGAGGCCTTATATAGGAGGTGATGTAGTTCTTTTGTTGGATGGTTGGAGCCCGTTGAGGCTAGATTGTTGGGCACTGATTCTGCAGTTCTTTGGAAAATTTTAAGGTGATTCTGCAGCGACTTCTTATAGCTCAGTCCAAGAAAAAGAGTTACGCAAACCAGAAGGTTCAAGATGTGGCTTATATGGAAGGTGGGAGGTTCTTCTCCCAATTTCACCTATGAAGTGAATGATGCGGTTTTGGAAGAAGGGAAAGTTGAGCCTGAGATTTATTGGCCCGTTTGAGATCTTGGAGAGAGTTGGGGAGCTTGCTTATAAGCTTGCATTGCCTCCTAGCCTAGCAGAGGTACATCCGGTATTTCACATTTTCATGCTTCAAAATTACCATGAAGATAGGTCACATGTTTTAGACTTTAGCACGGTTCAGCTTGACGAGAATTTGACCTACAAGGAAGAGTCGATGGCTATTTTTTACTGGCAAGTTCGTATGTTGAGATCTAAAAATTTTCCTTCTGTGAAAGTGCAATAGACAGGTCAGCCGATCGGGGAGGCTACGTGGGAGTCCGAGTCAATGTACATAGCCACACCTTTTTACCCACCTAGGTATATTTCTATCTCTGTTTGAGATATTTCATTTAGAGGTGGAGAATGTAACCACCCGATAGGTCGTCTGAGAGCTAGATCCATTTTCTATGTTTCGAGACCTCCTATAGCATTATTTGATGATTTATGAGTTGCGTACGTGGTCTGTGTCACTTTTAAGAAAGTTATTATGTGAAATTTAAAAGAAAATGTGATTTTGACTTAAAATGAGGATAGAGTTGACCACGATCGATAATTTTTGGTAATGACCTCGGATCGGTGTTTTGACAATTCTGCTAGGTTCATCTGATGTGTTTAGAGTTGTACATACATTTGGTTAGGGTCCTAGGTGAACCGATGGCGTTTCGATGCATTATATGAAAATTTGTCAAAAGTTGAGTTTTCAAGTTGAAAATATTGAGCTTTGATGACCGATTCTTGATATTTGATGTTATTTTAATGATTTGAGGTAATGAGCAAGTTTGTATGATGTTAATACACTTGTGTGAATGTTCGAATTCGAGCCGGAGGGACTCGGATGAGTATCGCATGCGTTTTGGTTGATTCTAGAATTTCAGATGAACTGTTATTGATGGTGTGAAGTTGCAGGTCTCGCATTGGGGAGAATCTAATCTTAATTACGAGCCTCATATTTTTTATATCAGGCTTGCAAATGCGAAGGGGCTAGGATTTGCGCAATTCACAATTGCAAATTCAATGGGCCGCGACGGGCACCTGGTACCTTACTCAACCGAGTACCAACATACCATATCTTTCTTATCGTACTATCATTAGTAAATGATCTGTAGAGGTTGTCGTGAGATAAGTAAAATAAACATGAGAGAATACTCGACATAGAACGACCCAACCTTATATAGAAAATTACATACGTGACATAGGGGCCTATAAGGCCAACATGCTCATTTGTTAACTCAAAACATAGGCCGATAAGGCCGTACAAGTATCCCTATACATGACATCTGTCTACAAGCCTCTATGAGTACATAAGTATCATAAAGGTAGGGACTGGGCCCGCCATACCAATCAATATATGTCCTAATTATACTGACCAAATAAGCAACTCCAGAGAAAATGGAGCGCACCAAAACCTTCCGCTGAGCTGATAGCCTACTTGGAGGACTCTCAACCTGTCTATCGGGACCTACGGGCATGAAATGTAGCATCCCCAATCAAAAGGGATGTCAGTACGAATAAAGTACTAAGTATGTAAGGCAGAAAAGCATAAATAAGAACAGTAATGTAGAGAGAGATATAGGTGATACAACCTGTAGCATCTGAGTGCCTCTGAGAGATAATAACATGAAATGTGTGATACATATATATACACACAATATTTTAAAAACATCCGCCTCAGTGGGCATCATCAGCATCATATCGTACCCGGCCTCAAAGAGGACTCGGTAAAAACATACATGGCTGTCATGACCCCAAATCCTAAACCAGCCGTGATGGCGCCTATTATCACACCTCATTTTTCACCACCCCCGATTAATGAAGAGTAATAAGGGAGTTCTTCCAATTAAAGTGACATTATTCGGTTTTGGGACTTATTATTATTTCAAAGTCGCCACCCGGATTTTTGACGATGCTCCGGGACAACGTTTTGTTTTAAAATCCCAAACCGAGGAAATTTTGACTCTGTTTGATTTGTCCGCGACCAAAAATCCGAGTAAGGAATTCTGTTAACCTGGGAGAAGGTGTTAGGCACTCCCGAATTTCATGGTTCTAGCACGGTCGCTTAACTATTAATATTTGGCCTAAATTATCTGGTTATTTACATGTTTTAGCATATTGTGCATTTAGCCTTTTTAATTTTTAAGGCGCTTTTATTATTTATGGATTAATATTGAAACAAGTCACGATGGAGTGCACTTGTTTGTTTTTGGACACATTATAACCGCGCCACATGAAATGCACCCACGATTACAACATGTGATTTTTATTATTATTTTGAGTTAGAGTCGGGGACATGAGTTGCCACTCCCGACTGTATATTATATGGTCAAGATGACGGTTAAAAATTCCTATTTGAGGCGATATTCAACTATTCTCTAAGTTTTGGAATTTTTATCTAAAAGAGGTATTTTTTTAACTTACGGGATATGTATATACACCAATTTGGATATTTATGGATTTATCTTAGAACAAGTCACGAGGGTGTGCACTTGTTGTTTTTTTGAACACATCGCACCCACGTCACATGAAATGCACCCGTGATTGCTATGTGTGATTTTATTAATGTTTGAAGTGAGAGTCGGAGGCATGAGTTGACACAACCGAGTGTAGGTTATGTATAGTCACAAAAAGGCTTATTTGAAGGAATATTTGAACTTTTACTAAGTTTCATAATTTAATCTAAAAGAGGTATCCTTAACCTATAAGATATGTATAAAATCATCTAGAAATTAGATTTACTATCCTAAAGGACAAGTGTTTGGGCTATGGCCATGTTTTAGCCCAATTTTAGCAAACACCTTTAGGCCAATCCTAGCATGCTAAAACGAAGGAAATTGAAAAAGTACAAAAATTGATTCATATGAGCACAATTCAACTAACAACTTATGTAAAAGGCGACAGGTTATTCAAACATCCTTACAATTGCATATATATCTGAATCGAAATTCGGAATGAGAGTTTAACCAATTTTAAACCTTCTACCCTTTTTATTTTATAATGTTGTACTACACGTGATGCATGTTCAAAGATATGATTTCAGATTTAAGAACTGGGCCTGCTACTGTGCTGACAATTCATCATACTCAAGCTTTAAACTCAATTTTAAGTGAAAAAATAATCAGCCATTTATAATATAATCGACATTTCTACTAGTTTAGTTGTAACATAAAAAGTTATGTGAGAATAATTTGAAACTTTAAGCGAAATATACTAATCAGATTTTTGGGTTGTGCAGGTTTAGAAAATACACTGCCTATTAGTTGAGTTTTTACACCCCTAGGTCCAATATCCCAAGATCAAACAAGTTCAGGCCTTGATGGGCCACTTTTAGCAGTTTGGCCTATTTCTATAGTAAAATAAACAACATATATTAAACAGTCCAGTTTCTGTTTACAAGGATTACAAAAGAAATAATGAGTCTACAGATACATTCCACATCAGTATTTAACTGTAACGATATAATTTTTTGGATCTAAAAAGACAGTAAAGATACAGCTCTAAATGATGGGTGCTTCGACTTGAATCCTCTTGAGTTCACTTGTGACTAAAGCACCTGCGCCTCTGTTTGTAATTTTCAAATACCCAAAATAACACTTTATGCATTATTCATGGAATGAATCTGACCATTAGAGGGTCAGATTCAACTCCACTAATGCTATGTTTGAACATAAGGTTCTTATATCCTTAATAGTTTTAGCAAAAATAGCATAGTTAGAAAAAATTGAACTCATATATGTAAAAATACTGGTTCCATAGCAGACCCCAAAGAGGACTCATGATAAGCGTCTAAACCATGATATTAACTAACACAAGCTTTACATGTTTAGAATGAATATGACCTAATTAGTGGTCAGTTTCACATCTCTAATGTTGTTTTATGCAGTTTCATACTCTATAGAGGTTAGAATTACTAAACATATAGCCACAGATGTGAGTACACATATACGACATTTGAATCCAACAAACATGTGACCAAATTTGATTTTTCAAGCAAGTAGAAGCATACCGACACATAGAAAACTGAAACTTCTGATAATCACTAAGAAAACATGTATACATTGATATTCCAGCAAAGTTTCTTCAAAGAATTCCATTTCATACAAGATAGAATTACATACCTTAAGACGTAAGATAGCAGGGTATATGACCAAATAAAGGTCAAGAAAAGCCAGAAATTTCAAGCTCAACACAGCAAACCAGCAAGAATACCCAGAAACAACAGCTTGAATAAACCAGATTTTTGAGTGAAAAATCAACAAGAAAACCAGCTTTTTCCCAGGAAAGCCATAACCAAAAAGAAACCAATTTTGTCAGAATGTTCTTTCACTAATTTTGATGTTTTCAGTGTCCTTTCTGTTTTTCAGAGTAGTTTTTTCTAGTGTGTGTGTGTGTAAATTCTCTGTGGAGAACCCTTTCTTAAAATATGTGGTTCAAGTGTGGTAATGTGTCTAACTCTATCAAAAAAGTGTCTTTTTCAGAGAATAGGGTAGGGTATTTATAGGGGTATTTTGGATAGGATATGCTTAACATATTCCTTATCCAATAGGCTGAAGAAAGGTACAGGTGTAGTTGTCACCCTTATCCTTTGGGACAACTGCCCTCGTTATTTACACCCCTAAAATTACCATCCTCCCCCCAAAAAAATCTGATTTCCTAGTTCTAGAAGGTTCTTGGGTTGTTACACCCAAGACTCTTCAATTGTAATTCCTAAACTAACCCTCAGTACCCTTAGAATTACCCCTTTAGTTAATCAAGGTTAAAAGGTTATTAGATTATTAAGTGTAGACTGATTTTTATCCTAGTTGAGTAATTAACTATTAATTAAGCTTCTTTAAGGTGGGGTTGGATAAGTTTAATTAGCTAATTAGCTAGACCTTAAGTGGATTTTAGAACTTAGGTTAACTAGTTTAAATGATTTCATTAGATGTAGTTAATTTGGTAATTAAACCTAATTAGGACTTAGTTATCTATTTTAAGGATCATAAGCCTAAATTATCTAATTGGGGTCTTATTATCTAACCATTAGGTCGAATATTCTTAGGGTTAGTTATCAAACATTAGGGAGTTAGGATACTAGTTCCTGTAACTCTTAATATGGATTCAAGTGAGAATGACTGGACTAGTAATGATCACTGATTATTTTGCAGGAAATCAAGAAACCCTAGAACTAAATCAACAAAAGTACCCGCAACTAAGTGCTAATTAATGATTGATAATGACAAATAGATGAAGAAACTATGAAACCTAAAACAATCAGCACAAAAATCAACAACTATACAAGATGAACACGCAAATCACAACTTAGGGCCTTATAATGACCTTCGAAACAGTATTTACCTAATTTCTAAATAGGCAGTCATGAACCCTAATGCGGCTACTATTCAAACGTGTATGGGGTAACTTTTTAAACTAAACTTAATTGAAGGGAAAAGAACAAGAAGAAAAGGAAGAAAGCAAACAAAGAACAAAGAAACAGTGACATATACGAATGAGTAACATGAGAACAAAATTGAACAGTATTGATTTTAATCGGAAAAGGAAACCAAAATAAAAGAAAAGAAAACAAGATAGGAAAAGAAAAAAAAAAGCAGGGGGGATACCAGTGGGCGTTTGGCCGGATTCCGGAGAGGTTTGGAAATAACCCAAACCTACATGAATTGATAGCTCTCAAAAAAGGCTATCGACTCATGTAAGTGAGAGTCATCGACAGTCTTCAAGTCGACGGGTATGGGTCTTTAGGGTTTTATGGATCTCAGATCTGAGATTGGTCGAAACTGGGCAGTTTTTTGGGGAAACTGGTTGTGGGATGGGAATAAGGGGGAGGAGAAGGTCATAGGGTGAGAGTTTGGGGTCGATTGGTGGAGGTCCAGTGGCCGGAAGGCAGCGGAACCTGGTGAGGCTGCTAGGGTTCGCGAACGGTTAGAGAGACAGATGAGATAGATGGTCTGTGGGTGTTTGGGAGGTGAGGTCTGAGGGGGATGGGGGCGTGTTAGGACAGATTTATAGTGTAGGTGTTCTTAGTTCCGGACCGTTGGATCAATAAGATCCAATGGCTATAGGGGCTTGAGGTATGAAACGGTGTCGTTTGGGTAGTGTATGGGCAGGACGGGTTTGGGTTTTCATGGGCTGGGGTGTAGAGACGGGTTTTTGGGCCTAGGCAAGTTAGCCCAGGTCCGATTTTGAGCTCAATTCAAACTAACTAATCACTTTAATTATATTAAAACTTATAAAAAATGTGGTAATCAATTATAAGTTAGTCTTTGCCTAATTAATTGAAAAGTTAATTAAGAGTAAAATCAATTAGTTTAAACATCCCTTAATCATTTAAAGTTTAAACAATTAATCCTTAAATCTACATTATGCCGAAGGAACATCATTTTTGTTTTTATTTACTTCGATTAATTATAAATAATATATTAATTAGCTCAAATTCTAGTTTAAATTTAATTAATGAGTGAATTAAAAGGTGAGATTTCTAGTTAACATTTGTAATTATTTGAAGAATAATTTTCTGTAATTTTCCAATAAAAATGATTGAAGTTATGCACCGAATCATGAAACTTTAAATCATCTATGAATTTAAAATACAAATTATGATTTATGCAATGAAAATAATTCGCACACAGACATTGAAATTCAACAAAGGTTTATAACACTAATTAATTTATTGAATTTTGTAGGAATATATAGTAGGTTAAAAATTACATGCTCACAGATGCCCCTTTTTGCTCGGAAACACGAAGATTTTCGGGCAAAGACAAAGTGAGCAGTCGTGAATGACTTTTACCCATTCGCATGCTCCATATGAAGCGTTTTTGAAAAGTTTGACCGAACCCTGCTTCAGAGGTTGCCTACATATCCTTGGCTATAAAGGAATCAGGTCAGTGTAGTTCTGGAAGTTTTGGTAGCTGGGACTACCGAGTAACTGTGGTTTCACTGCGGTTGCTGCTGTTACTGCTGTTGATCTCCTTATTACACCCAAGTACAAAATGAAGGACTAACTAAAACCTATCAGCTGCTAAATTACAATATTCCTATCTAGGACTTGGTCTTGAGTCTTGATCTTTGCTGACTCTGACCTGGATCCTGGTACTTGTTAATCGCAGATGCTGGTTTTGTCTCATCGTTCCTCAGATCAAAGCGGGATATGTTGGACGGATGACTTCAATATCGCCCTGAATAGTCCACATCTTCCCCGTTTGTGCACTTTTGGATTCAATCTTCTCTTTCTTCTTTTTGTTTTGTTATTTTGGATCGAAACTTCTTCTTTTGGTCGTCTCGAGTTCCAATGTTCTAAAAATGTAATCTGCACAAAATTAAAACAAACGAATGAAATTTCCTGCCCCAGTTTTCACTAAGAAAATTTCGTGAGTTATTGTAATAAAATCTATGCTATTTTATTATTGAAAGTAATAAAAAGCTGGGAACTGTGTACCCGGAGTGAATGCAGACTAGGGGGTGGATACCCTATGCCTAAAAGGTGAAATCAACTAGGGATTGGAGACTCTATGTTGGAAAAGATTGACAGGTTATGCTGTCATCAAGAAGAGATCACCAGGTTATGTCGGTGTCTGGGGAAGGATCAACAGGTTATGTTGTTGCCTAGGGAAAAGAGATCACCGGGTTATGCCAATGTCTGAAGCAGAAAATATCACCAGGTTATGTTGGTGTCGGGAGAGGTCAACAGGTCATGTTGTTGCCTGAAAAAGAGATCACTGGGTTATGCCAGTGTCTGAAGATGATCAACAGGTTATGCTGTTTTCAGGAAGATCACCAGGTTATGCCAGTTTCTGGAAAGGTCAACAGGTCATGTTGTTGCCTGAAAAAGAGATCACTGGGTTATGCCAGTGTCTGAAGATGATCAACAGGTTATGCTGTTGTCAGGAAAATCACCAGGTTATGCCGGTGTCTGGAGAGGTCAACAGGTTACGCTGTTGCCTGGGGAAAAGAGAGTGATCAACAGGTTATGCTGTTGTTAGAAAAAGATCACCAGGTTATGCCGGTGTCTGGGAAGGTCGACAGGTCATGCTGTTGCCTGAAAAAGATATCACTGGGTTATGCCAGTGTCTGAAGATGATCAACAGGTTATGCTGTTATCAGGAAGATCACCAGGTTATGCCGGTGTCTGGAGAGGTCAACAAGTTACGTTGTCGCCTGGGGAAAAGGGAGTGATCAACAGGTTATGCTGTTGTCAGAAAGATCACCAAGTTATGCCGGTGTCTGGAAAGATCAACGGGTTATTTTGTTTCCTAGGGAAAAAGAGATCACTGGGTTATGCCAGTGTCAAGAGATGATCAACAGGTTATGCTGTCGTCAGAAGGATCACCAGGTTATGCCGGTGTTTGAAAATGATCAACAGGTTATGCCGTTGTCTGCTTGGGTGTGGGACCCTATGTTGGCATCAACTTAGGACTGGGATATTCTTGGTTGGAAAATTTTTGGATAGGGATTGAGGACCCTATGCTATTTTAGGTTGCATCATATTCAACTTCATTTATTTCTTTTTCTTATATATGCAGGAAAAGATTTTTGGAGGAAACTTCCCTTTCTTTGGAGTCAATGTTGTAGAGCTCCTTCTAGCTCTTGCGCAATTCCTTTTGATTGCACCTGCTTTTTGCACGGTTGCTTTTGCACCTGTTTCCTATCTTCAAACAAAGAACAATTTGTTAGTTTGAGACAGTGGTTGGTTTTGCGGCCTTGATTTTCAACTGCGTGATCTCAGTTATTTTGATGAAGATCTCAACCACTTGCTTGTGTGTTTGCTTGTTGGGGATTGGGTTCATCTCTAATCCCGGGGGCCTTGGTTTTCCAGATTTCACCATGGCGATCGGTCACGTGGGACCCAACATTTTATTTTGCCTTTTTAGGCTTTTCACTTTCTTTTTCTTTTGGATTTCCAGAGTATTGGGGAGGAGTTTTGTCCCCTCAAATTCTGCTGCGACGGTTAGTCGCGTGGGACTTAACCTTTCCAACTTTATTTCGCCTTTATTGGCTTTTCATTCCTGAATTTTCTTCTAACTGTAACTTTAGGTCATTTGGAATATTTCGTCTTTTCAAACCCTGCCAAGATGGTTAGCCACGCGGGGCTCAACCTTTCAACTTCAATCGCCTTTATAGGCACTTCAATTTGATTTCCTGCTTTCAAGGTTTTGAGTTTGAATCATCGGCCATCGTGGCCAGTCGGGATCGACTCGATTCCCCTGACGAGGCTGGGTGCCTTTTTCATATTGACATGTGCCAAATAATAGCCCTATAAATCAATCTTGCCATATTTTCTTTGCCTTAGTTTCGGTACAGAGTTAGACCGAAAGGTATTCAAAAAGAAAAATAAACGATAGAATGGACAACAAATTTAAACAAAAGGTGTCCCTTTCGGGGAAAGGGAAGAAGGACTTATCTGGAGTGCATGCGGTCTTCAATGAACATGACACTCCCTTTGGACTGGATGCCCTATCCATGTAAAACATCCGACTCTAAGAAATTCATCACAACTATCACCACGAGATTAAGAAACCTTGCCCCGGAATGTGTCCATATCAGTGATCCATTATCCTTTTCGATTAGTTGCGCCCTTTGCGGGTTTTCACCGACTAACCTCTCTCATTTCTCTTCTTACCGTCGCCTTATAGTTCTCTTTGCGAGTTTTCACTAACAAGACTCTCTCATTTTTAATTTATTGCTTACCGTCGCCTCACGATGCCCGTGTGGGTTTTCACCGATAAGACTCTCTCATTTTGTTTCTCTCATTTGCTTGCACCAGATTCGAAACTGTATCCTCTAACTATAAGCATGTTTACCAATTGATCAGAAGGACTTGAACAGGGTTTTGGTGCAAAGAATTTGTATTGAATTACAACTTTGGAATCCCTCCGGCGACACATTGCCAAATCTTAACACTCGCCCCAACTTATACTCTTGGGGAAATGTGGATTTTTATTTTGGTGTGACTGAACCCCAGGGAGAGGCTGCCTACGTATCCTTTCGGAATTAAGTCGAACGTAGTTCAGGGAACTTTTCTTCTTCTTTTTTGTTTGTTTTGTTTTTTTTTTCTTCATTTCATCATTTTTTGTTTCTTTTTTTTTCAACATCTCTTTTTTTTTCCAATAACACTTTCGGGTTCCAAAGAGGGTAATCAAAGAAGAGTAACCGGCTCAAAGGGTTTGCAAAAGGGTTAATGTTGTTTGGGTAGCGAGAATGAAAGCCTTCGTCATCCCAACCGAAGAACATTTGAAAATATATAGAGGATCAAACATAGTAACTTTTGACGGAATCTACATTGACAACCGTTTCGGGGTCATTTCCTTTGATGTCCCCCAGGTATAACGCTCATTTTGGTAGCAATTTCCTTATGATGTATGGACCTTTCCAGTTTGGGGAGAATTTTCCTTTTGCTTCTTCGTGGTGTGGGAGGATACGTCTTAAAACGAGTTACCCTACTTCGAAGTTCCTAGGTCGCACTTTCTTGTTGTAAGCGCGGTCCATTCTTTGCTGGTATAATTGTCTATGGCACAATGTGGCCATTCTTTTCTCATCAATCAGAGTTAATTGCTCCAGTCGGGTCTTGACCCACTCATTGTCCTCAATTTCTGCTTCGACAATAATCCGAAGGGAAGGAATTTTGACTTCAGCGGGAATTACGGTTTCAGTGCCATAAACCAATAGGTAAGGGGTAGCTCCAACCGATGTATGCACGGTCGTGCGATATCCCAACAATGCAAAAGGCAACTTTTCATGCCATTTCTTGGGNCCACCACCACTTTCTTAGTGACAGCTTTGAACGTGACGGCCTCGACCCATTTTGTGAAATAGTCGATAGCAACCAAAATGAATCTGTGCCCGTTTGAGGCCCTTGGCTCGATTGGCCCAATGACATCCATTCCCCAAGCAACAAACGGCTAGGGTGCCGACATAGGATGCAGTTCTGATGGTGGCGCATAGATTAGGTCGCCATGTATTTGACACTTATGGCACTTCCGGACGAAACCGAAATAATCTTTCTC